>OY821518.1:148681580-148989080 GCA_963682025.1 Cordilura impudica | reverse complement strand
TCATTTGCATTTTTTTTTAATTGTCGTATACCTTCTAAGGTCTCAAAACATTCTAAGAGGGATCAAACTTTTGGTATTATAACGCCGGCTGTGTTAAATAATGAATTTCGTTTGTGTTCTATGAAAGACTTAGGGAACTTATAGGATTTCTACTCTAGTAATCAAATAGTAATTAATTCTTTCTATAGAACACATGATCATTATTTTTTATAAAAAGAAATTATAATAGAAACTGACTAAAAAGAAAAAAAAACAATTAACTTTAAATTTAACTGGTATTCGGAATTTATGTTTCAGTATCGGCAATAGTTTTAAAGTGGTAGCCGTACTCAACATTGGGTGTAATATTGAGTTTAAGACGCAGGTGGAGGGTATCAAAAAATTCGGCACAGCCGAATTTAACACTCTTACTTGTTTTTCAAACAAAATTGTTTCAAAAATCAGCTGACGCAAATATTTGATATGTGTATTGTATTTTATTAAAATTATCGATAAACAGTCTCTTATGCTATGTTCAGACGGACAGCAAAATTCGAGCAAAATGAACCACTTGGTTCGCTCTCTGAATCACGATTGCGAACCTTGGTGTTCAGATGATTGTTCTAGTTTAATTTTTTTGCAAATATTTGGCGCGGCTTTTTGTTGTTTGTTTGTTTGTTTTTATTCAAATATATACATATATGTAAATATAAATTTTTACTTGTTCAATGTTTTTATTTATTCATTGCACACATTAATTTTTTGTTTTTTTCTTTGTTTATATTTTTTTGACAGCTAGTTCAGATAGCGATAATTTTTGATAAAATGACCACGATGTTGACGACGCCATATAGAATAAGGACGAATAAAAACAAATTTGTAACTTTTGAAGGAGGTAACATTGAAATTTTTTTGATATAACGATATATCACAACAATGGAACGAACGATTTTAATATTTTTACCCATTCTGTAAACTTCTAGTCCTAACCTGCATATGACTAAGCCCCTCCATTTGTTTTTAAAACGTATTTTACTTTCGTAATTATAGTCACAAAATTTCTGTTCATTTAAAGTCTCTGTTAAGTATTTAAAATTTTTGAAAAACGTATTCAACTTTCGCCGCTAATTTCACGCCCTTTTTTATTATTTTTATATTCATATATTTAAATTTTGGAACTTCACTTTATGAACTAACAATAACATTAACAATAACGCGCTGAATTCTAACTGGAAATTAAATCAGGCTTTTGCGAATTCTTAACCTAAAAATGCAAAACGCTAATTTCACTATATTTGGGACTTTACTACAGCGCGAATATTTGTTTTTTCATTCGTTGAAGCATCTGAAAGTAGTATTGGTCCCCTCAAAACACATTTTTTAGCCTTTTTAAGTCAAAAATGTTGTTAAAATTATTTAGTATGACGTATTTGTTTCAATCTTGTAAAGAAAAAACTTCCATATATCTTCCAATCATAAGAATCCGAATCTGACTTTAAATTTACTAAAAACCTTTGGGACGCTGGTCCCAGGCTCTGGAGTTTTATCACATTTTGTAGACATGTGTAATTACTTACGTAAAAACCAATAATTAAATATTAAGTCCAGCCAGTACCAGACAAAATTTAATTGATTCTATAAATTTCAAAAGAAATAACAAGGCCTCTAAAGTTTTATAAAACTCCCTGGAACCAGATTAACTTTTTTAAGGGTTTTTGTCGCGCTGAATCCTTAACTTTAGAAGAGGATAACCTGGTCTCAGGAAACAATTATTATGTTTTTTATAGAAATATTGAAACAAAAACGCCAAAATAAGTAATTTCAAAATATTTTTTATCCGAGAACAAATAAGACATCCGAAAAATTCAAAAAGTGTATTGAAGAGGAAAACTAGTAATATCAGATGTTTATATAAAAAATGTATATTTGTGGTGAATAAAGACGCGAAAAATTGATGTGATGCAGACATTCTGTGTTCTGATCCAGCGCGTCGAAGACCTTTCGGAAAGTATAATCTGGTCCCAGGTCTAAAAAAGGCGGCCTGTGTTCTTTTATTTTAAATTGTAATTTATTATATTGGTACCACACTCTTTAAGATTAATTACTTATATTCAAATTATTTTATATGTTTTAAATAAAATTAGTACATACATACCATTTTCCTGTCACTTTTTTTTTGCATAAATTCTAGGTTTTTTTGTTATATGAAATTTGTATGAGGACTAGGTCATCCTTGATAAGATCACATCAAAGCATTGCGGCTCGTACAAGGTTAACATGGACATAAATACGGACGGATATTACCAGAGTTATCAATGTCGGTCTTGGAATTATTTAAGGAACCGGTTTTCAATTAGTTTTACAATATTATAGACATCAGTTAAATGATTCCATTCTGTTTTGATAATCCGCTGAATTTCAAAATCTTATTTAGAAATATTAAGTTAAAAACAATGTTTTTTATTCAAATCAAACATTTAAAATTTTGCCAAAACAATTAAATCATACAGCACACAAAAATCAAAACATTTAATTGTCTTTCAAGTGTTTGTTTGTAAACAAATTAATACACAATTATGATCAGTTAATTTTATAAATAAAAATGTCACAACTACTTAAAGTATTTTAAAGTCGCACTTCCATACACTTGTCTGTTTATTGCCCCCACTCATTCACTTTGCCCAATTCGAATTTGAATGCCGGTTTTGTTCAGAATTAAATACACCACACCGCACCCCCTCCTTACACTCACATATTTATGTTGTGCGATCAAAACCTCTTATTGTAGTGTTTAGTTTTCAAAAAGTATTATCAATTAAATAATGCGACTTATAATTAATTGATTTAATGAAATGTGGGCTTCTGCAATACAATTTCTATTATGTTCGTAATAATATTATTCGTGTGTTTTAGATAATAACAACTCATTTAAAAACTAGGACAGTTTGAATAAAGACTACACATGAAATAGTTCCTAAGGTTCGCCGTATTCATAATGAATTTCTAGAAAGTGGCTAAATTTTTCCATACAAAAATTGTTGAAGTCTTAATGGAAAAAATTTGGCCAGTTGCTAGAATTTTATTATGACCTAGAGGATTCCGTCGAACGTTATTTCGCCCTTGTCCACGAGAGCGGTCTCAGAATAATCTGGCCTGATAAAGAAAATACAAATGCGGGGTTTTTCTAAATTTTATCAACTAAACACCGCAAAAAGTTAGCATAATACTCGCCGCTGATTGGTTTTCCTTTTTGAAAAGAATCAATAAAAAATTATTCCACGCGACACCAAAAAACAGATGTCATAACCCTGCCTGCAGATCGAACTCTTTTCCCTTCTTTGGACACCATTCTCACATTTCAGACCATTGTTTTGACAAAAAGTAGAGAGTACGGCAATATTATGAGAAATCTTAAACGCTAATACTTTTATACCTAAGTTACCGATAAATAGATGCACCAGTCAAAAAACATACATTTTATTTAAATACACAGCAAAAAAAAAACGTTGAAATTAGTGCCAATTGTATGGGTTTATGTTTTGCGTTTTCTTTTTTAATTTTTATTTAAGATTTTTAATTTTAATGTTTAAACAAAAAAAAAAAAACCATTGTTCACATTTTGTTTCTTCATTCAATCAACGAAGCAATGTCTAATAAAGAAACAAACAAACATCATAAGAGTTTAACCTTTTTTTAAGTGTACGAAGAATGAATTGAAATCTGTGAAATAGTTTGATTTAACATGTTCATTAGGGCGTTGCACCATACGTTTTTTGCATCTCTTCGATCGCAATATGAATTCTTATGCCCCAAAATATATTCGGAAATTTTTTCATATTTTTTAAAGGTCGATATGGGGTTGCGGAAATCAATTTTATCAAAAAAATTGGTTTTGAAATAATTTTTTTTTATCTGGCGCTTTATTTTGTTTCGTACATTGCTGTATTTCTTTGGTTCAAATAACGGGTGATTTTTTTGAGGTTAGGATTTTCATGCATTAGTATTTGACAGATCACGTGGGATTTCAGACATGGTGTCAAAGAGAAAGATGCTCAGTATGCTTTGACATTTCATCATGAATAGACTTACTAACGAGCAACGCTTGCAAATCATTGAATTTTATTACCAAAATCAGTGTTGGCAGAAAATCCGCTTTTTTATCGACAAATTTTGTTCAGCGATGAGGCTCATTTCTGGTTGAATGGCTTCGTAAATAAGCAAAATTGCCGTATTTGGAGTGAAGAGCAACCAGAAGCCGTTCAAGAACTGCCCATGCATCCCGAAAAATGCACTGTTTGGTGTGGTTTGTACGCTGGTGGAATCATTGGACCGTATTTTTTCAAAGATGCTGTTGGACGCAACGTTACGGTGAATGGCGATCGCTATCGTTCGATGCTAACAAACTTTTTGTTGCCAAAAATGGAAGAACTGAACTTGGTTGACATGTGGTTTCAACAAGATGGCGCTACATGCCACACAGCTCGCGATTCTATGGCCATTTTGAGGGAAAACTTCGGAGAACAATTCATCTCAAGAAATGGACCGGTAAGTTGGCCACCAAGATCATGCGATTTGACGCCTTTAGACTATTTTTTGTGGGGCTACGTCAAGTCTAAAGTCTACAGAAATAAGCCAGCAACTATTCCAGCTTTGGAAGACAACATTTCCGAAGAAATTCGGGCTATTCCGGCCGAAATGCTCGAAAAAGTTGCCCAAAATTGGACTTTCCGAATGGACCACCTAAGACGCAGCCGCGGTCAACATTTAAATGAAATTATCTTCAAAAAGTAAATGTCATGGACCAATCTAACGTTTCAAATAAAGAACCGATGAGATTTTGCAAATTTTATGCGTTTTTTTTTTAAAAAAAGTTATCAAGCTCTTAAAAAATCACCCGTTATAAGAACAGGAGCTGAAGCCATATTTATCATTTAAAAAATTAACTTCGAATGTGGAGCAAGAGCTAAACTAATATTAATCCGGTTTCACAGCCTTGTTTATAACTAATGGACTCCCACAGTTTCGAGACTCTCGTCACGATAGTACTCTAGATATGTGATGGTAAATATTCACTTTGTATGGTAGGTGCCACGCCTAATAATCCCATGGGGTTCAAAATAAAACAAAACAACAGAAGAGTTCCAACCGAACTTATAATATAATATCCCGGGTTTTTTAAAATCCCTATATGCCGATGATAGATAATTTATAAGTGAATACAAGTATTTTACAATCCATAAATAACAGGGGATATAAAATCAATACCACAAAAAAAATTAATTGAAGGGGTTATTATTGGACATAGAAATTAAGCATAAACTAAATTTGAGTGCGATTCTTAATTAAAATAGGTTTGCGTACGATAACACTATACATACTTAGTTAAAATAAACCAATTTTTTTTAATAATTGTTATATTGTTATATTTGATACTATTAAGAGAAGCCTGAGAAGTGGCAGATATAAGAGCTATACTGACCGTAACAAGGTTAGAAAAATATTGTCACTTTTTAAGAAAAATCCGAATATTTCGGGGAGAAAATCAGCTCAAAAAACCAATTGCTCGGAGTCTTTCAAAGAACGTGCTAGAAAACTTAAAACATACATTCATCAACATGCATGAATGCTGCATTACGGATGATGAAACATACGTGCTTGGCGACTACTTACAGCTACCAGCAGTGGATTTTTACATAATCAATACTAGAATGAATTTGCGTGAACAATTTAAGACATACTAAAAATTTAGTTTCACTGGCTATTAGTAGTTGTGTGAAAAAAGCAGTTCATATCTGACAACGGTTACGATTAATACCGATTTGTCTATTAAAGATAGCTTGCAAAATAGGCAATTTCCATTCCTAATGCAGAATAAGGTCCAATATTGCATCATACCATTAAATTAAATCGGCTGTCTAAAGTTACAAAAAAAAAAATAATGCCAATTTCGTACCAAGAGATGAGAATCCACGAACCTCCCAGAACTCTTGCAAAAAGAGTGATGAAGAGCACTAAACAAGTGAGCAACAGTTCCACACATTTTTCACACAAAAAATTAAATTTTAAAAATAATATATAAAATGTTAAATTAAATTAAAACTCCCATCAATTAACTGTAATTATAACTGCGTCATAAGTAAAAAAAATCTGTAATTATAAATGTGTTATAAGTAGAAAAAAAATCTGGGGGGTTGCCAATTTTTAGGGAAAATGTTTCAGTAACATCCTGAGAAGGTTGCTATTTAAAAATCGCCAAAATCGGTTCAATAGGTCTCCAGATTACCATGAAAATGTAAAAAACTCAGTTAAAAAAAAGTTTTTTCTATATTGTTCTTGTTATTGTTGATATTCTAAATTTTGTTTCTTGTGCGTAATAGCTGTAATTGTTGTTGTTGTTGTGATTGCTGTGTTTGTAGCAATTTTTTTATGAATGTGCATGTAACGTTATACTTTGGATATCCATAGGTCCAAGTCGTGCTGCTTAAATCCGGCTTGGAGCGGCCGCCGACTTTTTCTTTAGTGCTAGCGCCGCACTCGAAGTAGGCGACAGAGTTTATCTAATATTTAATTGCCATCTTAGTCAATTTTTTATTTTTATACCCTCCACACCTCAGTAGCAGAGGGTATATATAGGTTAGTCATTCCGTTTGCAAAGCATCGAAATAAATTCCGGAGACCCCAAAACCATATATTTCCTTGATCATTATAACAAGAGAAGTTGATTTAGCGATGACCGTCTGTCCGTCTGTCTGTGGAAATCACGATCACGCCGCCAATATCTAAGCTAGACCGTTCGTTTTTGTATAAAATCGTTTATTAACATCCCAACGGAGTTGCTATTTAATCGTCAAAATCGGTCAAAGAGGTAACGAGTTATGAATGAAACTATGAAAAAAACTCTTGAAAAAATAAAATTTTTCAGTGTTTATTGTTTTTCTTAAGATATGTTGTATATGTTGAAATTCTTCTTATTGTTGAAGTCATAGCAGTTGTGTGCATATTAATATTGCATCGTTAAAATTTAAAATTAAAAATTAAAAATTAAAAATTAAAAATTAAAAATTAAAAATTAAAAATTAAAAATTTTAAAATTAAAAATTAAAAATTAAAAATTAATAATTAAAATTAAAAATTAAAATTGAAAATTAAAAATTAAAAATTAAAAATTAAAAATTAAAAATTAAAAATTAAAAATTAAAAATTAGAAATTAAAAATTAAAAATTAAAAATTAAAAATTAAAAATTAAAAATTAAAAATTAAAAATTAAAAATTAAAAATTAAAAATTAAAAATTAAAAATTAAAAAATTAAAAATTAAAAATTAAAAATTAAAAATTAAAAATTAAAAATTAAAAATTAAAAATTAAAAATTAAAAATTAAAAATTAAAAATTAAAAATTAAAAAATTAAAAATTAAAAATTAAAAATTAAAAATTAAAAATTAAAAATTAAAAATTAAAAATTAAAAATTAAAAATTAAAAATTAAAAATTAAAATTAAAAATTAAAAATTAAAAATTAAAAATTAAAAATTAAAAATTAAAAATTAAAAATTAAAAATTAAAAATTAAAAATTAAAAATTAAAAATTAAAAATTAAAAATTAAAAATTAAAAATTAAAAATTAAAAATTAAAAATTAAAAATTAAAAATTAAAAATTAAAAATTAAAAATTAAAAATTAAAAATTAAAAATTAAAAATTAAAAATTAAAAATTAAAAATTAAAAAATTAAAAATTAAAAATTAAAAATTAAAAATTAAAAATTAAAAATTAAAAATTAAAAATTAAAAATTAAAATTAAAATTAAAAATTAAAAATTAAAAATTAAAAATTAAAAATTAAAAATTAAAAATTAAAAATTAAAAATTAAAAAAAATTTAAAAAAATTAAAAATTAAAAATTAAAAATTAAAATTAAAAATTAAAAATTAAAAATTAAAAATTAAAAATTAAAAATTAAAAATTAAAAATTAAAAATTAAAATTAAAAATTAAAAATTAAAAATTAAAAATTAAAAATTAAAAATTAAAAATTAAAAATTAAAAATTAAAAATTAAAAATTAAAAATTAAAAATTAAAAATTAAAAATTAAAAATTAAAAATTAAAAATTAAAAATTAAAAATTAAAATTAAAAATTAAAAATTAAAAATTAAAAATTAAAAATTAAAAATTAAAAATTAAAAATTAAAAATTAAAAATTAAAAATTAAAAATTAAAAAATTAAAAATTAAAAATTAAAAATTAAAAAATTAAAAATTAAAAAATTAAAAATTAAAAATTAAAAATTAAAAATTAAAAATTAAAAATTAAAAATTAAAAATTAAAAACTAAAAATTAAAAATTAAAAATTAAAAATTAAAAATTAAAATTAAAAATTAAAAATTAAAAATTAAAAATTAAAAATTAAAAATTAAAAATTAAAAATTAAAAATTAAAAATTAAAAATTAAAAATTAAAAATTAAAAATTAAAAAATTAAAAAATTAAAATTAAAAATTAAAAATTAAAAATTAAAAATTAAAAATTAAACATTAAAAATTAAAAATTAAAAATTAAAAATTAAAAATTAAAAATTAAAAATTAAAAATTAAAAATTAAAAATTAAAAATTAAAAATTAAAAATTAAAAATTAAAAATTAAAAAATTAAAAATTAAAAATTAAAAATTAAAAATTAAAAATTAAAAAATTAAAAATTAAAAATTAAAAATTAAAAAATTAAAAATTAAAAATTAAAAATTAAAAATTAAAAATTAAAAATTAAAAATTAAAAATTAAAAATTAAAAAATTAAAAATTAAAAATTAAAAATTAAAAATTAAAAATTAAAAATTAAAAATTAAAAATTAAAAATTAAAAATTAAAAATTAAAAATTAAAAATTAAAAATTAAAAATTAAAAATTAAAAATTAAAAATTAAAAATTAAAAATTAAAAATTAAAAATTAAAAATTAAAAATTAAAAATTAAAAATTAAAAATTAAAAATTAAAAATTAAAAATTAAAAATTAAAAATTAAAAATTAAAAATTAAAAATTAAAAATTAAAAATTAAAAATTAAAAATTAAAATTAAAAATTAAAAATTAAAAATTAAAAATTAAAAATTAAAAATTAAAAATTAAAAATTAAAAATTAAAAATTAAAAATTAAAATTAAAAAATTAAAAATTAAAAATTAAAAATTAAAAATTAAAAATTAAAAATTAAAAATTAAATATTAAAAATTAAAAATTAAAAATTAAAAATTAAAAATTAAAAATTAAAAATTAAAAATTAAAAATTAAAAATTAAAAATTAAAAATGAAAAATGAAAAAAGAAAAATTAAAAATGAAAAATAAAAAAATTAAAAATGAGAAGTGGAAAAATGAATAGCAAAAAATGGAAAATTGAAAAATGAAAAATGGAAAATGGTAAATGAAAAATGAAAAACTAAAAATGAAAAACCAAAAATGAAAAAATGAAAATTGAAAATTGAAAATTGAAAATCGAAAATTGAAAAACGAAAAATGGAAAATGGCAAATGAAAAATAAAAAATGAAAACTGGAAAATTGAAAAATGAATAATAAAAAATGAAAAATGAAAATTGAAAATTTAAAAATTAAAGATTAAAAATTAAAAATTAAACATTAAAAATTACAAATTACAAATTAAATATTAAAACTTAAAAATTTAAAAATTAAAAATTGCTAGCAAATTCAGATAAAAATATTTAAAAATTAGCTTTTCGTAATATTAATATCTGGAAATTTTTAGCCAAGAATCAGTTGATTTTTTTTTAATTATCATGAATTATCTCAAAAATTTCTTATAGGTATCAAACTGTGCCAAAAATAATGCCATTTTTCATAAAGTAACTAATTATTTCTATAGAAGACGCGCTCATTGTTTTTTATAACAAGGAATTATTATAGAAACTGGCCAACAAGAAAAGTAATGAACTTTAAATTTAATTGGTATTCGAAATTTAAATTTCAGTACCGACAACAGTTTTAAAGTGGTAGCCGTACCCAATACATATTGGTTGTAATATTGAGTTTAAAATGCAGGTGGAGGGTATAAAAAAATCAGCACCGCCGAATTTAACTATCTTACTTGTTTTAATTATCGTATAATTTCTAAGGTCTCAAAAAAATCTAATAGGGATCAAACTTTGGGTACTTGAACGCCGCACAGTGGACCATATTTTGAGAAGGCGGCCAAAAATCATTTTTTTTTTTGTTACCGATTTTAAAGTTATGTTATTCATTTGAAAGTAAATACTAGTAAACCTCTGGAGCCAAAAAATTGCGACTCTATCTCAACTATATCACAGCGAACAGGGTCTTCGAAAATGGGCTTTCTCAGTATTTTGCTAAAATTAAAAATTTCTTTGTAAATTTTTTGAAGTGAAATAAATTTTGTATAATTTTGTGGCTTCCATACTATTAATGTTAAAAATGTAAAATCACTGAGTCATTCCGAAATTTAAAAAAATTTTTTTTTTAAAAAGGTCAAAATTTTCCGAAAATCTCCTACTTCATAGAGCATAGCTCCTGCCAGTCAAAAGCAGTCAGAAAAAATCTTGCACTCTTCTATAGTCCGAACCCTCCCCTATACTCCTATACCCCATTATACACCCGCCAGTATCCGCCCGTGTGCACCAGAACAATATTTCTGACCCAAGGTTAGATATTTTCTGCAAAATTTATGAATACAAAAGTTGTCCACTATGTGGCCAGGATATATTAAGTTTGAGGTGATGTTTGTAGCTGCCAAAAATATTGGACCTTTATCCATCTTTTATTATACGGATCGACTCAAAAACACTTTCTGAATCGATTAAACGATGTCCGTCCGTCCGTCTGAGTGTTATGAATACAAAAGTTGATCGTACCGGTGCACCGCGGTGTATTTTTTTGCGTGTCGGTAGAGTTGTCAGGGGTTGTTATATACTTATAAAAAAGGGTTGAGATATAATGCGCTTAATTGTTACAGGTACATTTACATAGGTATCTTTCAAAAATATTAATAGTCTGAATTAGAGTTATATAGTTTAAATATCTGACAAAATGGGAAACAATTTAAATAACAGATATGAGCAGGCATGCTTCACCTTTTAAAAGGGGTTAGGGTGTGGGTTTTATATGCCAAAAGACATCAAGTCAATTAAGCCAACCCCCCCAGAAGACGATAGTTTTAAGGAAGCCTACGAATTTGGAATGTCCCCTCTTCAAACTAGAATACGTTTCATGGAGTATATTCTTAAATTGGGTTATGATTTGGAATTTGGTCCGTTAGGCGAAACAGTGAGAAAAAACAAAGAAAATTAAGAAAAAAGAAAGCAAAAAAAAAACACATTCAACAAAAATATCTACAGCTAGGCCTCGTAATCGACCAACCAAAACAAGGGGAAGGAAACACAAATGATGGAAATACTGCAAGGAGATTTTTTTCCGATCCGGAAACTGCAGCATCTATCACAGGTGTAGATCATGAATTAATAAGACTATTCAAAATCATATTACAAGTTCTAGCATGCAGCAGAAAGATAAATGCAAAATAAAAACAGCTATACTTTATAATGAAAAATACTCTTGAAGATATATGCCATCCACAGTTCATAAAATTTTGTACCATGGGGAACAAATAATTCAAAATAATATGCTACCAATAGGATATCTATCTGAAGAAGCGCAAGAAAAAAGGAACAAAGACTACAGATTCTTTCGCGAGCACAACACAAGGAA
This sequence comes from Cordilura impudica, assembly GCA_963682025.1. NCBI lineage: Eukaryota > Metazoa > Arthropoda > Insecta > Diptera > Scathophagidae > Cordilura > Cordilura impudica. Next base: position 148,977,378 of record OY821518.1, on the reverse strand, counting down.
AATATCGAGATGTTGTACTAATGAAGACCTTATCACTATTTTGTTGTGCACTTCAGATCCATATATGTCCAACATTCGTCAAAAATGGAAAACTACCTCTATTGAATTAGACGAAGAAGCTAAACAACTTCTAGAAGATGAAAATCAAGGCTATTTAGAAGAAATTTTTACTAAAATTGGTTGATTTAAAGTACTTTTTCATTACACTAACAATAAGTTACACTTTTTTTTTATATAGTTAAAAAATTTTCTTGATTTAAAAATTTATATATTATAATTGTTATATAAAAATTGTTATATTTCATAAATTTACCATAAAAATTGATACAGAAATATTTAAAAAGACAATAAAAAAAATTTAACTAAAGCAAAAACATACGAGTTTTTCATTGAAACTTCTCTATCTTGAACCAATATAAGGTAACTTTTACGTTCGCTGCTTAATAAATTATATTTTAACTCGGCATCTTAAAAAAAAAAAAACAACCTTTGGCCCTTGTGCACATTAGGACTAAAAAGTTTACGGGGGCCAAAGTTTGACATTTTCTGAAAAAATTAACTTACAAAATTGTTAAAAAGTATTAGTTGTAAAATTAACTGAAAAAATAAGACATTATATTAAAAAAAAAACCTTTTTTTACCTTTTAACACTTCACTTTTGTACTAAAATTCAACTACAAATGAAAATGTATTTTAAACCCTCCGTTACTTTTTTTTATTTTCAGTCGAGAATTACGTTTTAAAGGCTAAAGTCTCACCTACCAAACAAAAAAAACCACATATCAAAATTCCAATCCAATCAAAAGTTATAGATTTTTGACCGCCTTCTCATCAAATGGTCCACTGTGCGCCGGTTGCATTAAATAATGAATTTCATTAGTGTTCTATGAAGTACTTAGAAAACTTATAGGATTTCTACTCTAGTAATCAAATAGTAATTAATTCTTTCTATTGAACACATGATCATTATTTTTTATAAAAAGAAATTATAATAGAAACTGACTAAAAAGAAAAAAAAACAATTAACTTTAAATTTAACTGGTATTCGGAATTTATGTTTCAGTATCGGCAATAGTTTTAAAGTGGTAGCCGTACTCAACATTGGGTGTAATATTGAGTTTAAGACGCAGGTGGAGGGTATCAAAAAATATGGCACAGCCGAATTTAACACTCTTTCTTGTTAAATATTAGTATAAAAAAATAGTTAGAAAACAAGATAAGATGTATTTAAATTAAAATTCTGCTAATAAAAAAAATAAGTTAAATCTTGCTTTTTTTAAGAAAAATAATGCAAGATAGAAGTTAATTCGTTCTGCGAAATAACCATTATTGTCTTTATAAAAATAAAAAAAAAAAAAAAACAATATACATAGGGCGATTCCATGCTTGTGGGAAAAAATGATGAAAATTTCAAATAACAGTAATGTGACTATTTTGTTCATACTTTGATTTGTGAAAATAAGAAGTTTTAGGTTTATAATTTTGTTTTTCAAGAATTAAGTTTTTAGTGATGGCAGCACTATGAAGTTGGCATTGCTCGAGTAAAAACAGTAAACAGATCTGTTTTGATTTTATGAAGCACATGGTCAAGTTTTGAAGAACAGTAAGTTACATTATTTTTATTTAAATAAATGTTATAAGTGATGAATTTTGATTATTACACTTAAAGTTAATACTGTGCAGTGATAAAACAAGTTTTTCTAGTTAAACTAACTAAATTATAAGCATAATATGTAAAAGGTTTCTTTTGAGATAAATGAAAAGGCAATACAAAGTCAACAATATAATATTTTCTCACTTATAAGTATAACTAAGCAAACAGCTCAATCTATCCAAAGTATTTTCAGAAGATAAGCAAATTGAAAAGATTACGTTGGTACATCATTTAAGAACACAGAAAGAACTGAAACTGTGGGTTTTTATTTAGTTAAAGATATTGGGGAACAAAAAAAAAATTAAAGATAAAAGTTGGTGATTGGTATATGGTGATGTATGAAAATAAATTGTATCCTGGATTCGTGATGTTTGTAAAAAAAAAAAGTAAACGTAATGACGACTGTAGGGGCCTATTGGGAATGGACAGAAAATACAGGTGAAATTTTCTATAAGGAAAACATGAGTAGAAAAATTGAACCACATGTAGTTGTTAATAACAGGTGCCATTATAAGATTACATAATTAATTATTTTCTGATTAATCTGTAAATGCAACAATGTTTAATTTTGCTTACTTGCATTATATGGATAAAAATTTTCTTTATTTTCATTTGTATTTAATTATAACTAAACAAGTAAAAAAATTATAATCGGTCTAGACCGAATATACGACACCCTTCACCATGCGTTTAGAGACCATCACTTAGGCCCAACTAATTGGATATAAAAAATAATCATAAACTAAATTTGAGTGGCACTGTTATTAATTTTGTTGCCGTTGAATATGAAAAAGTTCATATCGGCTGCAATATTTATATGGGGACTAGGTCGAAAAATGGATCGACCCTGACCATATTAGGTAAGGTCACGTTTTTGCAAAAATATATATATACCAAATTTGAGAAAAATCTGTGCAATATTTTTTTTTATAGATTTAAGTAAAGATCGGGAAGCAGCTTTCCATGGAGGCTATGACTAAGAATTGTCCTATAGGGTTTATTACTACTGATTAATGGGATTAATATACATACACAAACCCAATTTGACCGAGATCTATAAAATAATTAGGATTTTATGACAATTTAAGTCGATTTCATAGGGGTCATTGGTATGGGGACTAGGTCTGAACATGCACCAATTTCACACAGCCAGACAGACGCACGGACATCGCTAAATAGAGTCAGAAAGTAATTATAAGTCGATCGGTCTAATAAAAGATGGGTCTAGGTCAAATATTTTTGGTAGTTACATAGTGGTATAGGCAGTGTTCGCCAGTTCTGAATTTTCAAAGGGTATTTTCACCCCTTCCTAAAATTTTAAGGGGTGTTTCCATAAACTAAAGGGTATTTTTTAAAACTACAGCAAAATAATTTTTTTGACTAAATTAATTTCTACTGTTTATGTTTAAACATGACAAAGTGATATTTAACAGTGATATCTTAATATATAAAAACGTTGGTGCGTATGTTGGTACTCTAATAACTGTTGAACCACTAATGCTAGCGACTTCGTATTCATACCATATGTTCCTTTGGTTCTCCGATTTGCATAACTTTTTTTTGTACCCGATAGGTGGCGCTGGGGTCGAGATTTTCCCAAAAAATTTATTTACGGTCCAATTTAGCTCAAATTCGCAACACCTGTAGGTGGCGCTGGTGTTAAAATATTCAAGAAAACGTATATTTTTTTTCAGTCATATTCATAATATTATTAAATACAATGTATTTAAGGCACAGAATCTTCTGAATAGCTTTTCGGGTGACACTGTAGTCTGATATTTGATTTTTGATCTGTGGGCGGAGGGGCATGGCGAAATCAAATTTTAGTATTGTACCTAGATATTTGCTAAAATTTTCGAGGGAGTTCGTGCTTTACTTTTGCCCGACACTCGGTATTAAAATTTAGATGCAATATAAAATCCAGATGTTTTCTTCGGGCCAGCAACGCGGACCGGACTCAGCTAGTGCATCAATAAAACTGTAATACATTTACTTTTTGTTTCCACTTTTTTACAGCAGTAGCGAAATCCATGTCACATTGAACATCATTTTCTTTACTCAAATAAAAATCGGGGCCTTCGCAAGAAGTCCTTGAAAGGATTTACACATGTTTATCACCAAGTCTGGCTCGCTTATCACTCTTTATGTGGTTTTGGCATGAAAATCCTCTTTCGCAAGCTGCAGTAGAGACTGGTAAAGTTAAGGCAATCATTAACTATTTCATGTACTCTGCACTCCTCATCCTCAGCATATCCCAGCTCATTTGACAAACAAATCAACTTGCAAAATTTTTGAATGTCCATTTTGGCCTTGTATTTTTCTAACATACATTTCACCTCCTGCAACTTATCCTGTTTAGGAAGAATGCTACTATATACCTATAGGGTATAGTTCTTTATTGCAATATATTTTCATCAAACTATCCATGGCGTCATCAACAGATTTATTTGATGGAGGAGTGACGGGTTTAACACCAAGTCGAAATTTAAAAATGTTTCAATGGTGTCATCGTCAAACCGTTTATAAAGGGTATTTACCTGTGTGCATAAAAAACGTCTTTGTATGTCCCTGCAAGAAATCACTTCCATACAATATTTATATAACAACGCTTGTTTGCAATGAGACACTGAATACCAAAAAATATGTCTAAATGTAAAGTAAGTTACCATGGAATTGCCCTATATAATAAATTATAATAAATACTGGTCAAAAAAGAAAAGCAACTAACTTAAAATATAAATAGTGTTAGAAGGTTCATTATCAGCAACTGTATTAAATTAGTAGCCGTACCCAATATTGGGTTGAAGACACAGATGGAGGGTATCAAAGATTCGGCACAGCCGAATTTAACTATCTTACCTGTTTTTATTAAAATCGGTTATTGCGTTCAAAAGTTATTGCTATTTTTTCATGTTACATTTATTTATTTTATTTATTTATTTATTTATTTGTTAACTATATAATAATAAATTAATATATAATTGGTGGCTTTTGAGCATTAGCTACTAAGGCCATCAGCTCATGTTTGATTGAAGATTAGTATTAATTTTAAAATTCATTTTTAGGAAAGGAATTCATAGATAATTAAAGATATGTTATAATATGCTTTTTTTTTATATATAAGACAAGTAAGAAAATTATAGTCGGTCTAGACCGACTATACGATACCCTATACCATGCGTTTAGAAACCCTATCTCTTAGGCCCAACTAACTGGACATTGAAAATAAGCAAAAACCAAATTTGAGTGGGATTTTTATTAATTTTTTTGGCTGCAAATATGAAAAAGCTCATATCGGATGCTATATCTATAAAGGGACTAGGTCCAAAAATGGACCGATCCTGATCATGTTTGGTAAAGTCTCATGTATTTTGCAAAAATATGTACAAACAAAATTTGAGAAGAATCAGTGCAATATTTTTGTTTTTTAATAGATTTAAGTGAAGATCGGGAAGCAGCTCTATATGGGGTCAAAGGGATCATTTTTGGACTACTCATTAGTGGATGTAATGAACGCATACAAACCCAATTTGAGTAAGATCTATATGACAATTTGGATCTTATGGCAATTTATGTCGATTTCATATGGGTAATTTGTATGGGGGCTAGGTCTGAACGTGGACCGATTCTCACCAATTTCAATAGCGTTCATCCCATGGCCGATAAAAGCTTATATACCAAATTTCATCAAAATATATTCACATTTGCGACCTGCAGTTTGATTACAAGCTTTACATGGACACACAGACGGACGGACGGACGGACGGACGGACGGACGGACGGACGGACATTGTTAAATCAACTCAGAAAGTGATTCTGATTCGATCGGTATAATTAAAGATGGGTCTAGGTCAAATATTTTTGGTTGTTACAAACAGCAGCACAAAGTCATTATACCCAAACCACATAGTGGTATAGGGTATAAAAATGATTAGATAATGTTATATATATTCAGTTCTCTTAAAAGTTTTATGAGGCTATTAATATTGTCTTTTGTAACTTCTGCAAGTATGTTAGCTAAACTATAATTATGGTTATTGCAAATAGATTTTATAGGAATACAATTATTGACAATATGATTTATTGTTAAAGTGGATCCATGGCAGAAAATACATTGAGGAGCTGGTTTCTTTTCCATAAGGTGTTGATGTGTCAAAAGGCAATGACCTAATCTCATTCTAATGTATTTTTATACCCTATACCACTATGTGGTTTGGGTATAATGGCTTTGTGCTGCTGTTTGTAACAACCAAAAATATTTGACCTAGACCCATCTTTAATTATACCGATCGAATCAGAATCACTTTTTGAGTTGATTTAACAATGTCCGTCCGTCCGTCCGTCCGTCCGTCCGTCCGTCTGTGTGTCCATGTAAACCTTGTAATCAAACTGCAGGTCGCAAATCTGAATATATTTTGATGAAATTTGGTATATAAGCTTTTATCGGCCATGGGATGAACGCTATTGAAATTGGTGAGAATCGATCCATGTTCAGACCTAGCCCCCATACAAATTACCCCTATGAAATCGAAATAAATTGCAATAAGATCCAAATTGTCATATAGATATTACTCAAATTGGGTTTGTATGTGTTCATTACATCCATTAATGAGTAGTCCAAAAATGATACCTTCGGCCCCATATAGAGCTGCTTCCCGATCTTCACTTAAATCTATCAAAAAACAAAAATATTGCACTGATTCTTCTCAAATTTTGTTTGTATATATTTTTGGAAAATACAAGAGACTTTACCAAACATGATGAGGATCGGTCAATTTTTGGACCTAGTCTCCATATAGATATAGCATCCGATATGAACTTTTTCATATCTACAACCAAAAAAATTAATAAAAATCCCACCCAAATTTGGTTTTTGCTTATTTTCTATGTCCAGTTAGTTGGGCCTAAGAGATAGGGTTTCTAAACGCATGGTATAGGGTATCGTATAGTCGGTCTAGACCGACTATAATTTTCTTACTTGTTGTAGTTGTACTCTTGGAGTGTTAGTTGGGTATAAAGGTGCTATTCCATCTGTGTTAGATTGTTTGTAGGAGTGCCCATAAATATTCCAAGAAAGTTTTTGTTTGCTGGAGAAATTAATTCCGATTATTGTATGTATTAATTTTTTATTTTGGGTTGCGCTCATTATTAATGGAAGGTTGAGGGCTTCTTTGGCGATTTCATCTGATTTTTCATTTCCTTTAATGTTTGAGTGACCTGGTATCCACATAAGTTTTAATTTATCAGGGAAACGAATTAGATTGTCCCTTATTTCACTGATTATATCTTCTGAATTTGAAAAATTTTGTATTGCTGTAACGTTAGATTTTGAGTCCGTACAAATGATGTATTTTGATCTTTGTTTTTTTGCCCATAGGATAGCGTTTAGTATCCCTTCTGCTTCTGCATAAAAAATTGAGTTGTTTTCGTTGATAATGCCGTACTTGACAGTATTGTAGTTGTTGTCTATCACAGCATAAGAGACACCTATGTTGGATTTGGAACCGTCGGTATAACAAATTTTCAATTTACTTTTATTATATTGCTCCTTTATCATATGAAATCGGGCAATATACATATGTATCAAGAGATGTTGTTTGTTTTGGAAAACTCATCATTGAATCAATAATGCTGTCTTCAGGCAATAGCCATGGTGGACGTAAGCAATTATATTTCATTTTTGGTTTAGGGTCAATATTATATAAACGAATATAATCTATCATGCGTTGAACGGCAGACTTTAATTTTTTGTTACTAGTTGATTTGAAGTTATAATGCAGTATCCCTTTTTCAGCCGGTAATAGTAGTTTTGTTATTAATTTGGCTGTATTAAGCTCAATGAGATTGTCTAGGGAAAGTAGTCCCGTTTCAGTCAGTAAATTTTGAATTGGTGTTGATTTAAAAGCTCCGAGTGCGAATCTTGCAGCTGCGTGATATATTGATTGGATTTTGCTTAAATCTACCTTTGCGGCGCACAGTGGTCAATTTCGCGAGATAGCGGTCAAAACTCTATAACTTTTGACCGGATTGGTATTTTTTTACGCAATTTGTTTTGTTCAATAGGAGGGACTTTAAGCTTCAATTTGCGTGTTCAAACGTAAAAATCGACTGATAGGAACGTAAGTAATTTGGAGTTAAAAATGCATTTTAATTTTTTGTTGAGTTTCCATGTAAAAGTTGAATATTTTGACATTTTAAATAGGTATTTTTTTTATAATTTCTTATTTTCTTCAATCCTAAACTTAATTTTGGTCAGAAAATGCCAACATTTGGCCCCTGACATTTATTTAGTCTCAATATTCACAGGGGCCAAAGGTTGGTTTTTTTGGAAGAAAGCTAATTCTTGTGAGGATGAAACTGAAAAATAACACTGAAATTCCCAACAATATCAATACCATTTGGATATATTATATACAGAACACAACATCGATAAAATTTTAAGTAAACTTTTACTATTGATTTAAAGTGCACATATATTTTATTTAAATGTATTAATAAAAATTTATACTAAAATTAGAAACAAATTATAATCTTTAAACTAGTATTAATTAAACAATATTAGTTAAAATTTCTTCCAAATAGCTTTGATTTTCATTTTGCAGTAGTTGTTTAGCTTCTTCATCTAACTCTAATGAGGTTGATTTCCATTTTTGTCGAATACTGGACATATATGGGTCTGATGTGCACAACAAAATATTAATAACACCTTCATTAGTACAATATCTGGAAATTTTTCTTGTATTGTGCTCGCGAAAGAATCTGTAGTCTTTGTTCCTTTTTTCTTGGGCTTCTTCTGAGAGATCTCCAATTGGAAGCATATTGTGCTGAATTATTTGTTCCCCATGGAACAAAATTTTGTGAACTGTGGTTGGCATATGTCTCCTAGAATATTTTTGGTTATAAAGGGTTGCTGTCTCATTAGCATACTGACCAAATTTTTTTGCATCTATCTTTTTGCTACATGCTATAACTTGTAATATGATTTGGAATCGTCGTATTAAATCATAATCTACTCCAGTTATAGAAGCTGCAGTTTCGGAAAAAAATCTCCTTGCTGTGTTTCCATCATTAGAATTTCCTTCTCCTTGCTTTGGCTGGTCAATTATAAGGCCTATCTCACGGTATTTTTCTTGAATATCTTTTTTTTTGCTTTCTTTTTTCAAAATTTTCTTTGTTGTTTCTCACTGTATGCTCCATAAAACGAATTCTAGCATGAAGAGGTAACATTCCAAATTCATATGCTTCATTAAAACTATCGTCTTGTGTTGGTGGTTGGCTCAATTGACTTGATGTTTTTTGGCATATGGTGCAGCTTGACGATGACTTTGTTTTGGTTAAAGCTTGTGCAACTTTTCCATCAATCATTGTGAGACACATTTTAAAATTTACTTCAATGTCTTGGTCATCAAATTTAAATGTTACTGGTTGAAGTTCTTTAATTTGATCATTTATTTTTCGAACTTCTTCATCTATGACATCTTGAGTCTCCTTTTTGTAAGCAAACTTTATTGGTCTACAAAATTTTGTTGACGAGGGAATTTCATTCTTCCATACATCTATCTCTGCAGCTCTACTAATTGACGGCTCTGAACCAATATAAGTTTTTGTTAAACGTAATGGAACGAAAGAAATCATGAATAAATTGGCATCTGATGAATTTTCCGCATTACATTGTTTGTATTGTTTCTGGCCAGAGGACCCATCACATCCCCATTTAGAAATTAAAGTCATGCTGCAATTTTTAAACTTCTTTAAATAGTCAGCATCAAATGTCTTTAATAATCGTTCTGCAGTGTGTTCAAGAAGATCCTGCAATTTTATTTCTGCTGAACTTGAAGTTACACTAATAGCAGTTGGTGAAGGTAAGCAATCTTTTTTGGCAGAAACTATATCTCGATATGATGGAAAAATTCATTCAATTTTCATTGGTTCGCTTCCGCAATTCTGTATATTGGTTTTTAGTCATTTTCAAATCCAAAAATAGTGCAAATGCTTCTTCTGGAATAAATTTATTTTCTTCAGTTGGTGTCGGCATACTTTCTAAAATCCTTTTTGTGCGTCTGGGGCTTGCTTCCTCTATTTTTTCAATGATAGCAATTTTACCCTTTTTAGTTTTCGATGGTTGAATTTGATGCAGAAATGAATCCTTTATGATGCTACAAGAAACTTCTTCATTGATATGTTTAAGCTTGCGTCTTCGTGATCTTTCACTACAATTATCAATTGGCTTTGCTGGTCGACCACCTTTTCCAGTTTCCGTGGTAGTTACTGATGGCTTTTTAAGAATAAGTTTATTTCTTAGCCATTCTTGGTTGTGTGAGTAAAACAATTTCTTGTTTCTGGAACATTGATTGTACCGTTTTCTTAAAGTATTTAAAAAGTTTTTTATTTTTAAGTTATGAATTTTAATTTCTTGTTTGTCGCATATTTTGAAGAATGGATTATTCATTATATGTAAAATAATGTCGTTTTCATCTTTCCGTTCAAAATATATATCAGATAGAACACTATAACTGAATTTAGCCATTGTTTAAACAATAATGAAGAAAAAAAATGAATGCATGGATTAATATACTATTGCTCGAAGCTTCAACATGATCTTTTTTACCTCTTTGAAACACAATATAACAGGTAGTTGGTTTTACCAGTTATTTCCATTGGTTTTAAATTTATTTGCAATTTTCACGTATTTAAGTTGTGTAATATTAGATGGCAATAAAATCTTTTTTACCTTTTCCAAATGAATTGCCAGATACCACATAATTTGAGAGTTCTATTGTCATTTTTGTCAAAATTTTGATACACCCTTCTATGTGGACTAGGTCCAAATATGGGCCAACTTCTCCTAATTTCAACAGAATTATTTTTTGGGTCAATAAGAACTCTTGTACAAAATTTCATCAAAATATATGCATAATAGCCACTTTCACATACAAATAACTTCTCAAAAAATATGACGTGCATTTGTACCGAATATCTTACCTTGGGTCAGAAAAATTGCTGTAGTTAAAAAAGTGCAGTCCCGATGCATGGACATGTATATATAGGAATGTAGGGGAGAGTTAGGACTACAAAATAGTAAATTTGTGTTTTGACTCAGCTTGACTCACAGGAGTTGTGCTCTATGAAGTAGGAAATTTCCGAGAAATTTGACCTTTTTAAAAAAAAAATTTAAATTGTTCTGAAAACAGTAGAGCTTCAATTTTTTTACCAGTAATAGGAAATAAGTTAAGTTACAACACAAAATTTATTTCGTGCAAAAATCTTGAAAAACAAAAAAGTTATGATCATTTAAACTTTAAAAATGAACTAAAAATATCATAAATTTACTAAATTCTGAAAAAGCCCATTTTGGACCACCCTGTTCTCAGTGAAACAGTTGAAATAGAGTTCTAATTTTTTGGCTCCCGAGGTTTACTACTGTCTACTTTCATATGAGTCTAATAACTTTAAAATCGGAGAACAAAAACCAAAAGGAGTTTTGGCCGCTATCTCAAAATATTGACCACAGTGCGGCGTGTCTATAAATTGGAAGTCCGTATTCGATTTTTGAAACAATTAAAGATTTTATAATATTAATTATCGTATTTGGATGTGAATTTGAATTTAGATGTGAATTTTAATAGATTTAATCTTTTTTCCAGTGAATTTTTGGGATAGGTTACATGTTTTTTCCAATTATATTTTTGGTCGAAAATCAAACCCAAAATTTTCATTTCTTCTACTAAGTTAATTATATGTGTTTGTGATTATGTTAGGTTTTAAACATTCTCTTTTACGGCAGATGTGGATAACTTTAGTCTTATCAAAAGATATTTTAGCTCCATATTCGTCACACCAATTTTTTAAATCTGAAAATAGATTGTCTATATTAGATTGGTCAATAGAATGTTTATGTTTTATTATTATACATAAATCATCTGCGTACATACAGTGATTGAACGTTGGGTGTTTGTGAAGTATAGAATTGATTTTTTCATATGCAATCTGGAACAGAATGACTGAAATAGGTGATCCTTGTGGGATACCATTTTCAAACGGTAGAACTGGTGAGAATGAGTTGTTAACCCGTACTCTAAATTTTCTATTTGTTAGAAATCCGTAGATAAATTTAAGCATTGTAAAACCGATGCGCCATTCTTTAAGCTGTGTAATTATACCTTGAACTCCAATTCTATCAAATGCTTTTTCAAAATCTGTTGAAATTATTGATATATGGTTTCTGGTGGATAATGCTTTTGTAATTTGTTGGTCGAGAAATAGAAGTGCGTCATTGGTGCCTTTACGTTGTTTAAAAGCAACTTGTTTTGGGTGTATAAGCTTGTTTTTTTGTAGGTACCAAGCTAGTCTTTTAGCGATTATTTTTTCTAGCAGTTTACTTACGCAAGAAAGCAGAGAAATTGGTCTGTAGCTATTAACTTTGTTTTTTTCTTTACCAGGTTTTAAAATTGGTATTATATTCGAAATTTTCCAATCTTGCGGTATGTTTCCAGAAACAAATATGTTGTTAAAAATTGCTACCAAGAATTCTTTTCCTGTATTTGACATATTTTTTAACATAGGGTAATTGATTTTATCGAATCCTGGAGTTTTTCCTTTTAAGGAATTCAGTGCTGAGTTCATTTCCATAATGGTAATGTTTGAATCTATGAATTTAGCTGAGGTGTTAGGTGTGTAGTTTAACAAAATATTTGTTGACATTTTACTATTTATGAAAGATTGGCTGAAGTTTGAATTACTACTTTGGAAACACCACTCTTTGCCGAGGATAGTGGCTATTTTATGAGGTTCAGTATAATTATTGTTCTGGTGTTCTATACAACGTATTTCATGTGAATTAAATTTTCCATATAATATGTTAACGTTACGCCATAATGTTTGTGTAGAAGAGTTTGGATTTATACTGGACGTAAAGTCGTAGCAACTATTTATTTTGGCTACTTTTGCTTGCTTTTTAAATAAGGCACTAGCTCTACGATACTCAATTTTATTTTCAGTAGAAGGATTGTTCTTAAATAAATACCAGGCTTTTTGTTTATTATTTCTTAAAATTGATAAGTTTTTGTTCCACCAGTGGACTTTTTTCTTTTTTGTATTATTAGTATTTTTGGGAATTGTCTCGTTTGCTGAAGCTATAATAATTTTTTTAAATGTTGCAGCATCTCTATTGTTGTTATTTGTTATATTGATATTATTGATTTTAGAATGAACTAAATTTGAAAATTTAGGCCAGTTCGCCATATCGGTTTTAAATCTGGTGAATTTGTTTGATGTGTTATACATATTGGGGTTCTTGTTGTAGGTGATGTATATGGGATAGTGATCACTACCATGGAGTTGAGAATCAACTTGCCATGTTATAAAAGGAATTAAGACTGCTGAAGCCAGAGAAATGTCGACATGGGTAAATGTTGTGTGTTGAGTAGTGTGTGGGTTTACCATTATTAAAGATAACTAAATTTGATTGCTGGTAGAATTGTTCTATTAATTTTCCTCGAGCATCGGTATTATCTGAACCCCAAATGGTCCTATGGGCATTTAAGTCCCCTACGATTAAGGTTGTTGAGTCAACGTAGCTGTATAAAGTATTTAAGTTTATCATCGAGATATTTTGAGTTGGTGGTATATATATGGAAATTATATTGAGTTTTATTTCTGCTTCAATTTTTACTCCTACTGAGTAAAAACTTGTATTTGGATAGTAAAGGCTGTGTTGTATGGATTTTTTAACTAATATTGCTGTACCCCCTTTTGCTTGAGTAGAGTTACAATTATTTGTGTAGAATTCGTAGTTACTTATGTTTATTGCGTTAGATTTGAGGTGTGTTTCTTGTAATGTTATCACATCTGGAAACCTACTATTTATTATTAATTGAAGTTCATGTAAATTATTGTAGTATCCGTTAATATTCCATTGGATAATACTTAGTACCATAAGATAAAAAAAAAATTAATATATGTAAGTAGGTATTTTCTAGTATGATTAAATATTGATTTTAGAGTGTATCCATGTTGCTTGCTGGGTTAGTATTGTTGATAGATTTATTATTGTCATATGTTTTGTCGTTTAAGGTGCTATTACACGATGTGTTTTTTACATATGTACTGTCAAATTTTCCCACAACAAAAGTTGTACACATCATGTGACACATATGAAACATTGTTTATGTACAATACGTGAGAAAAGTCACATGTACATATTTCAATTAGAACAGGTTCTATTTTGGCATGACAAACGTATGAAAATACAACACTGCTTGTGGTGAAAGAAAAACAGAGTAAATTATAAATATTAATATTGAAGGAAAAATAATTGTTTAATATTAATTAACAATTAAAAAACATATAACTTTTTTTTAACAATAAATTTTTTTAAATTCACAAATTAAATCAGCTGTTGTTTACATTTAGAGGTTATGTCATACGGAAATACATATGCACGTGTGATAGCAAAAATTATGAATCGTATGTAAAAGACAATTTTGACAGACATGAAGAATTTCATATGGAAAAAAAAAATTGACAGTACATATGTAAAAAACACTTCGTGTAATAGCACCTTTAGTTTGTTTTGTTCTTTATTGTGAGAATATATTTTTAAGAGTTGATCTGCTGTTGCTTTATAAGAGTTAATTTGGTCTGAAAAAATTGTTGTGTTGTTGTTTGTTGTATTATTCGTATTAGAGTTTTTATTTATGTTTTGGGATTCTGTTTCTATATTTCTTGTTTCAATTGCTTGTTTTTTTAAGCTGCGTTCACACTACGTGTTTTGCTTGTGTTTTTCTTAGTTTTTTAGCACGTGTAATTTGTACACATAGTGTGAACCCTTTCAAACATTGTTTATGTACAACACATTTTGCAAGACATATGTAAATTTTTCAATTAGAGCAGGTTCTATTTTGGCAAGACAAAAATATGAAAATACAACACTGCTTGTGGCGAAAGAAAAAAGTGTAAATTATAAAGATTAATATTGAAAGAAAAATAAATTGTTTAATATTAATTAACAATTAAAAAATATATAAAACATATAACTTTATTTTTAACAATAAATTTTTCTAAATTCACAAATTAAATCAGCTGTTGTTTACATTTAGAGGTTATGTCATACGGAAATACATATGTACGTTTGAACGCAAAAATTATGAATCGTATGTAAAACGCTAATTTTGACACACACACGGAATTACGTATGGATCGTAAAACTGAATTTACATATGGAAAATACACATAGTGTAAACACACCTTTAGTTGGGTTATTCTCTTTTTGCGTTTTTCGATTGCTTCTCTAGCTTTTCGGTTGGAATTTCGTTTATTGTTGGTATACATATTTGTTTCATTTGATTTTTGAGTGGCTTCATTATATGAGCAGTTGTTGGTTATTTTAATTTTAATAATATGTTGTCTTTTTTTAACACTTGCACAATCTCTATTGAGAGCACGATGTTGGTGTTTACAATTTACACACTAGGGCGGTTCATAAAATAATAAATTGGATTTTGTAATGGGCCAACCGGAATTTATATTAACCACCGTGAAAAAATAACACATAATTTTTTTCAAAATTTTTAAGAAAGATTTAGGGGTCGCTACCGGATCCAAAACATTGGAATTTTTGATAAAAATCGTCGCCTCTATTCCTTTTTTCATATGTATGTATAAAAAAATATATATATATATTTATATATTTTTATGATCACTTTTATTGAATGATATTTGTAAAACAGAACGTATAAAATTTTTTTCTGAATCGTTTTCTGAAACGATTTAGCAACTGTTGTCCGTCTGTCCGTCTGTTCTTACAGGAAACTTGATGAAAATTTTAAAATATTGAATACTAAGATATCTGTTTACATTTGTCTTTTAAATTAAGAAAATTATTAAAAAAAAAAAAATGCCGCAATCCCCTCCCCAACCCTCCTTTAAGTTTTGTATATATGTTTTTCGGTCTCTATTTATACAATGGTACTAAAACCCCTCGAATAAAAGTTTAGAAAACCTATATTCAAAATCTTAAGTTGTATTTATTCATTACAAATGTATTAGGAAAGTAAAAACAAACATTAATTAAAAAAAGTTTTTAATTAAAAAAAAAAGGAATCAATTTATGAAACTTATACTGATAGACATAAAATATTTATATTTTGCCTTTAAATATTAAGCATATTAAGCTATTTAAAATAGTTATTTGAGCAAAGTTGATTTATTTGAGTCTGGGTAATTTTGTCTATATTCTTTCACCAATAACAATAAATACTGCTTTTGCTCTTCATTGTTGGTATGTAGTTTATTATATTCTTCCATCAGTGCCACTCCTCGTTCTGCTATATCGTTAACAACTTTCATAGAACGAGCTACGCGTCTACCATTTATGTAATCCTCATCTTCTTCCCACGCTTCAACGTTTTTCGTTATGAAATTGGTTGAAATGCCGGTTTTGCTAAAAAATCTTAAAGTATTTTTGGAAACAAAGTCTTCTAGTTGTTTTTTATTTATTAGACTGGCATCTAATGTTATTCATTTCGACGGGTTCTCAGGTCCTTCAACATCTAAAGCGTCCACCATTTTCTTTTTTGTATCCACAGAAACTTGGTCGTCAAAAAAAGCGAGTGCGACGAGCTCTTCTGATAAATACCAAAGATGACCAAGGAATTTTTTAATGGATACAGTTCCAATTAACGCATTTACTTCATCATAATTTTGTAGGTCCTTTAATAGCTATAGATCATTTCTTGGAGCATAAGTCGCTGAAGGGGCTACAAACCAATACTTGACGTAAATTTCAACAACAAATATACAAACATCTCTTATTGATCCTGCTTCACTTTCATTAAGCCTGAATCCATTTCTAAATAAATAAATCTTCAAACAATAAATGGCTTTAGCCATCCATCTTGCTAGGTGAAGACCTCCAGGTGCTCTGAAAGAAATTCAATTTTCGGGAACTCCTCCTAGAAATATTAGAGTTAGCTTCAATTGCTCTTTATAGTCGTCTCGAGGCTGAAACTGTTTTAACTGAATTTGAACGAACGAAATTATCTCATCTGTAATATATGTTACTTGTTTTAAAACAAAAAGATCAGAAATTCCCGATTGAAAGTTTTTCCGATTAATTTTGCTCCAGGCCAACTTAAATTTTTTAAAGATCAATGTTTCAGGCCCGGTTGAAGTACCAAGTGCCTGGCGAAACACAGCTTCATGCATTATATCCAGAATGTGATGACGACATGCCAGCCAAAGCATATCTTTATTCATCGTTTGTTCTAACAAAAAGCATGCACCATTTCTTCTTCCAGTATTTGTTGCAGTTGTGTCAAAGCTCATGCATTTGATTTTTTCGCTTAGGTTCTATTCTAGCAGCTTATCAATTCCCATTCCAGATACCAGGATTGGAAGACGTTCAACGATTTTATTTCGGCTGATATCTTCTATCATTTTTCCATCCCAGTGAATTGTGAATGGAACGTCAGGGTTAAACTTACTTTTTAATGACTCGGCCATGATTTCTCGGAAGTCAATTCGCTGTCGACGAATAGAAGAAGTGCTTATATTATAGTTTGAAGGATCGCCACCAATGTGTTTAACTGTTCCTGTCAAAACTATAGCTGCCTTTCGGTTACTTAGCTTTGCAACGTCAAGACTCACAGCTAAATTTTCATTTAAAATTTTCTTTCTGCCTCTGCATATCTTTTTCTTTTCCGCTGGTTCAGAAGCTTTTAAAGTAGATAAAGTTTGGTCATCAGCACTTGAGGAAGACAATAGTTCAATTCGACCCCTCTTATGAATACGATCGATAGACTTGCTCTCACACTCCAGCATTTTTTTTTTTTTTGGGAATCTCTTTTATATTGGACCATTTTTCGTATTTAGCATTCCTTCTTAAAAGTGTTGAGTCTACTTTACCTATTTTTCCATGCCGACTGACCTTTCGCTGAGCATTTAAAAAATTATTATCCTCCTGTATTACAATCATGTTTAAGGCATTAGCGTGAGCAATATCGAAAATACCTTCCAAACTAGTTGACCAGTCTTGTTCTTTTTTGTTCAAGCCTCCTGAACGCTTTGCTTTGTTTTCCTTATTTTTCTTTAATTTTTGCCAAGAATGAAACATTATATCAATTTTATCTATTATGCGCTTTTTTGTTTGGGTCGGTATTGCGGCCATTTCCCAAATCGCTAAGACATCGTTTGCAGCAGTTGAAGAGCAACAGCCTCTTATGGTTAATTTGACATATATTTTGTAGTAAAAAATACACTTAATACCTTTTTTTTGTAGTAAGTTTGTTCTTGCATATCTGTGGTGATACCTGTCCGGCTTATCGGACAGGTTCTATTGCGCGTAGCCGATGCTGTTGAACTTGAAGCCATTATAAAAAATTATCCACAAGCTGGTCTCATAAAGTAGAAGTATATGTTGTTACACTATTTTATATATTGTTTTAAATATATGTTTTTTTTATAACTCACCAGCTTAGGATTAAAATCAATTGTAAGATTCGTTAAACCAACTTATTTGTGTCACCGATTTAAAAAATATTATATATATAATGTACCTATTTTAACTTATTACAATGCACATAACATAATGCTTATTTCACAACACTCCATTAAAAAACGATTTTATCGAACAGCGTACAATATTTTAATGGTAAACTATAACCGCGTATAAACAAAATGTTTGAAGACACAATCATTATTTGTAACGATCCACGTGCTGCAGCGTGTGGAAGCTGCGTATAGCCTACTTATTTAACATTAAAAAACAAATCGTAACGGAAAATTACATGCTTGAAGTAGTAGTCAAATAAAAAACTTTTGATATTGGTTTTAAATGATGAATTATTAAATATATATTTTTATATCAAATTTGCTTTTTAGAAAAAGAACATTACAAACAATTTCGTGACAAGGGCTAAAAACAGCTAAAATATTTACTACTTGGGGAAATTATATGGGGCTATTTCTTGCGTGATCTTGAATAAAATTATTTTAAAATTTATTGTATAAAAATTATATATTTTCTTAAATTTGAATTTAAATGTACAAACGGAAGGACGGACGGACAAAAGTTTCTAAATCGTCTCAGAAAAAGATTCTGAAAACAAATTGTGCTCTATTTATTTAAAATGCCTTATGCAATAACGGTGTACATAATTTGTTTTGTTTTATTATTTTTAAGACACGCACACATGGAATAAATTTTAAAGATAGCAATTTATCTCAAAACCACTGAAGTTTGGGGTCCGGTAGCGACCCCTAAACATTGATGAAAAAAAATTAAAAAAATCATGTGCTATTTTTTCACTGTGCTTAATATATATTCGGGTTGGCCGATAAAAAAATCGACAAAACAAAAAAAAGTGTCATATATGAACCAGCCTATTACACACTCTATTTTTGCGCATGGTTCTGGATCATGGACGCTGGAAGAACAAACTTCACATTTTGGTTCCGATTTGCAATGTTTTTTAGTATGCCCTAATACGAAACAGTTTTTACATTGTATTGGCTGAGGGATATAAGGGTTAACTTTACAGTTTATTAATCCAATTTTTATCTCGGAAGGTACTGTATATCGATCAAAGAATAAAATATGTAAACAAGTCTTATTCAATTGACCGTCAATAAATTTTTTGACCTTTTGACATTCAATTACTCCTTGGTCTTGTAAGCCTTCTGTTATCTCTTTTTCTGTTAAATTCTTTAATAGTGGTGCAAAAACAACTCCTTTTGTAGTATTAAGACTAGGGTGAAGCATAGTTGTCACTGTACATACTCCATTCAGTTGTTTAGTTTTTAAAAATTTGTTTGTTTGGAAAGAGTTTTTTGTTAAGATTAGCAAATCACCATCCCGTGTGAACGTTATTTTTTCTGGTTTTTCTGTTGTTACACCTTCTAAGGCTTTTGTTAGTAGAAAGATGTTGAAGTCTTTTAGAGTTTTATCTGTTATATTACTTTCAATTAGTATATATTTTGGGTTTAGATTGGGAAAATCATGCACGTTATTAATATCGACGTTTGCATTTCGTCTCCGTTTTCGTGTTGGGTCTGGATTCGGATCCAGGGGGGCAAAATAGTTGCCCCAGTTTTGGAGGTCATTGTCGAGGTAAAAAGATTATCACTATTAACGTTTTAGAGGAATTTTTTTATAAATGCACTTTAAAAATAAATAGACTTATGTGTGGTGAGTGTTTATTAAAGAGAGTATTTATAGAAAGTCAACTGCTTTATTACAAAACGTCTTTATTCAATGAGCGCACTTTAAAACTGTTTTTCATGTTACAATTTTTATGTGCGCAATCCTTATTTATTGATAATTAGACAGTGATTATATGTATATTGGGACTTGTAGGATGGACTGTCATTGTTAAATCGACTCAGAAAAATCGGCTGCAAGTTAATCGTTAGATGATTTTTAGCTACTGCGATAAAAAGAACTCTCCCACCCCTCTTCTAAAATTAAAAAAAAATTAATTTTCAAAATTTTATGTGATTTCATTCATTCTAATTTAAAAATTAAACTTTTGTAGTCAACGTAAGTCAAATATGTTATCACTTATTGCTGTGTAAACATCTATACGCGCAGGGGGGTAAATTTCTATTTCACAATACAATCGCAAAAACAGCGTAACACATCGGTGTGAGCTGAAGTGTAAATCGGTGTGACTTTATCTGATTGTATTTGTGAAAAAATTATGATATGTTCTTTTCTAAACATTTTCCAATTGTCTTTCAAAAAACATCAATTGTATTTCAGAAAACATCAATTGTATTTCAGAAACCATCAATATAATTTCAGAAAACATCATTTGAATTTCAGAACACATAAATATAATTTCAGAAAACATCAATATAATTTCAGAAAACATCAATTGTATTTCAGAAACCATCAATATAATTTCAGAAAACATCAATTGTATTTCAGCAAACATCAATAAAATTTCAGAAAACATCAATTGAATTTCAGAAAACATCATTCGAGTTTCAGAAAACATCATTTGAATTTCAGAAAACATAAATAGAATTTCAGAAAACATCAATATAATTTCAGAAAACATCAATTGTAATTCAGAAACCATCAATATAATTTCAGAAAACATCATTTGAATTTCAGAAAACATAAATAGAATTTCAGAAAACATCAATATAATTTCAGAAAACATCATTCGAGTTTCAGAAAACATCAATTGAATTTCAGAAAACATCAATAGAATTTCAGAAAACATCAATATAATTTCAGAAAACATCATTCGAGTTTCAGAAAACATCATTTGAATTTCAGAAAATATAAATAGAATTTCAGAAAACATCAATACAATTTCAGAAAACATCATTCGAGTTTCAGAAAACATCAATTGAATTTCAGAAAACATCAATTGTATTTCAGAAAACATCAATTGTATTTCAGAAAACATCAATTGAATTTCAGAAAACATGAATTGTGTTTCAGAAACCTTCAATATAATTTCAGAAACCATCATTTGAATTTCAGAAAACATAAATAGAATTTCAGAAAACATCAATATAATTTCAGAAAACATCAATATAATTTCAGAAAACATCAATTGTATTTCAGAAACCATCAATATAATTTCAGAAAACATCAATTGTATTTCAGAAAACATCAATAGAATTTCAGAAAACATAAACTGTATTTCGGAAAACATCAATAAAATTTCAGAAAACATCAATTGAATTTCAGAAAACATCAATTGTATTTCAGAAAACATAAATAGAATTTCAGCAAACATCAATTGTATTTCAGAAACCATCAATATAATTTCAGAAAACATCATTTGAATTTCAAAAAACATAAATAGAATTTCAGAAAACATGAATATAATATCAGAAAACATCATTCGAGTTTCAGAAAACATCATTTGAATTTCAGAAAACATAAATAGAATTTCAGAAAACATCAATTGTATTTCAGAAACCATCAATATAATTTCAGAAAACATCAATTGTATTTCAGAAAACATCAATAGAATTTCAGAAAACATAAACTGTATTTCAGAAAACATCAATAAAATTTCAGAAAACATGAATATAATTTCAGAAAACATCATTCGAGTTTCAGAAAACATCATTTGAATTTCAGAAAACATAAATAGAATTTCAGAAAACATCAATTGTATTTCAGAAACCATCAATATAATTTCAGAAAACATCAATTGTATTTCAGAAAACATCAATAGAATTTCAGAAAACATAAACTGTATTTCAGAAAACATCAATAAAATTTCAGAAAACATCAATTGAATTTCAGAAAACATCAATTGCATTTCAGAAAACATCAATTGAATTTCAGAAAACAGCATAATCGACTTATTTTTTATGCACTGGAAAATATGATGTTGATGTTTTCTTTAATTATTATATATTACACATCTCCCTTGTGATCGGACTCACATGATTTTTTTATCTTCAAAAGTTGTTAACCTATAATTTTGATAATTTTTCGTTCTTATAAAAAGTAGTATTCTTTGTAGTTATAACTTTTGTAAGAGTCAAAATATACAGTACCGTTCAAAAGTATTTGACTCCCCTGCTCCTTAAATTTCAAATGTCGATATTTCCTTTATTTCTCAAAAAAATATTTTTTTTTAAACTAGACTCTATTCTTAAATTTTAAATTCATCAATGTTACCACCTCCTTTTCGTATAATTTCACTACATAGTCTTGACATCCTTTGAATCAATCTTTTCAAAGCTTCTGAAGAGATCTGTAGGACAGGTAGTTCGAACCTTCCCGTCCAATTCATCCCACAGTAACTCTATAGGATTGAGGTCAGGTGACTGTGGGGGCCATTCCATAACTTTACAGGTTCCAGCTGCTTCATGGGTCTCTAAATACTGCTTACAAATTTTAGCTGTATGTTTTGGGTTATTATCTTGCTGAATTATAAATTTCCGATCCACAATTCTTAATCCAGTGACTATGGCACGATCTCTCAACATAGTTTTGTACTGGGTCTTATCGAGTATTCCGTCGATTCTACATAACTCGCTAATATTTTCGCCAGCCCAAACTATTATGGAACATCCCAGGTGCTTGACTTTTGGCCCTAGGCATACATCCGACGCACGTTCTCAAGCTGAGCACCTCACAAAATATCTCCCCTTACATCCGAACACTTCAATCTTCGATTCATCGTACCAAAGGACCTTTCACCAATACTTGAAAGCCCAGATTTCTTGTTTTTAACCCACTCTAATCTTTTTGTGGACAAAGATGATGCTTTTTTGTGGCGATTCTGCCGTTTAAGCCAGCTGCTATAAGACGTTGTTTAACTGTAGTCTCGTTTGAGCCAGCTGCTATAAGACGTTGTTTAACTGTAGTCACGCTTAGTATATTCGATCGGCTGCTGTTTAACCCATTTCGCTCCGAGATTCAATTTTATTTTTATTTTTTTTTGGAAAAAGGTACTTTTTTAGGGTGATTAGGACCCGCTGAATTCAAACATCTGGTCAAAAAAAATTTCCAATTTTCCGTTTTCCCGGAAAAGCCTGTTCGAAATTTCGAACACTGGCGCTTATTCTATATGTCGACTTTATATGTAAATGAAACGTTAGGTTTATTTGCTGTTTAATTAATATATTTCATTACCTTCGAATCAAATGGAACAAAAGTTATAAAAAAATTATTTTAAATTAAATCCATACTGAAAAAAAAATCGTAAGATAAAAAAACATAGCCGAAAGAAAAGTCGTGAAAAAATTATATTATCCATGTTTTAGCTTTGAACAATTTGTATGCAGATGCACATTGCACATCCCTTCAGACGATGTTTTCCCTCGGGATTTCTGATTATAACGTGTTTCCCATCAACTTTTGGAACTATAGGATAAGCGCCAGCGTTCGAAATTTCGAACAGTTTAAACATATGTGGCGTCCCACATGTATATGGAACACATGTGTTACATTTTTTATAAAATAGTTACATATATGGGGCAATAATTCCTCATGATTAAAAATAAGAGTTGCAGAAATGTGCCCGTAGCATCGGGGGAGAGGGGTGCGGTCATGGGATGATATTTCTTTTTTTAGTTGGTGATAGATGATACTTAACATTCGGATCAAAATTTACGTGAAACTCTACCTTCTTCATACATTAATTATATTTTGAAAAAAATTGATTTTTACTGTTCGAAAAATGGAACTGCGGAACGAAATGGGTTCAGTGGGCGGAAATTTCTGGAGCTGTTAAGCGAAAATTTTGTTTACTTATCGTTATTATTATATGATACTCACGTTTTGTTTTTAAAGGACCAACCGCTTCTATATATATTCGCAATTGTACCGTCCTTTTTGTATTTTTAACAATATAGTTTACGGGTCGACGCGATACTTTGAGCTCCTATGCAACTGCTTGATTGCTTTTCCCAATTTTGTGTAGGGAAATAACATGATTTTAATTGAAATCTTCGCAGTTGTTTCCATACTTTCTTGTAATCCAATCAAATAACATATTTTAAATTTTCACTTTCACATGTTACGTCTTAGTTACGACGTAATAAATTTGTATTTTTCAATTATTTATACTTCCATTCGGATAAAAATTTAAAATACCTGCTACTCCTTTACCCAATAAGAAAATGTCCACAAAATAATTATTTTCAGCAAATTCGTTATTTTCCGTTACGCCATAAAAAAAAGTAACCAATGTTTTTATTGCATATAATAAAATATTTACTCAATAATCAATGGAAAATTTAATCTGCAATAATTTTATGAATTTTAAGCGGAAACTATTAGTGAAAACCCAGATATTTTAGGGATGGCAAATACTTTTAGACGGTGGAGTTTATCTTCCCTTAAAACCGGGTTATAACTTAAACTTAGTATTGTTAAACTCGCGTTTTTAAATACTAATAACTTTAAAACAATTTGACTAAAATGTTTGTAAATTATTCTTTTATATAGTGCTGTTATTTGTTTGTTGGTTTATTTATACTTTCGTTTCTAATTTTAATTTTTAAATATTTGACAAAGGCAAGTTTTCTTTGAAAACTTTTGTATCGAATATACCAAAAATTGTAAGTTATTTTTTATTCTTTATAAATTTAAATTTTAATTAATTAATATATTTTCGCAATGAATAAAGGCTCGCTAAAAGCTGTTTAATTCAAGATTTGTTTTAGTTTTCAACTGTGTTTAAAATCGCGAGTTTAACTAAACTAAGTTTATTTAACATTAACAGTTTGACTAAGTTTAACTGACAACTCAAAATCTATATGTTTATCAAATATATACAGTAAGTTTATACTTGTCTTTATACTTGTTATTTAAAATAATTTTTGTGAACTTAACAGCTTTTCTGTAAATCTTAATGGTAAGTATGCTTTTGAAACTGATTTTTAAAAAATATAAATAACTTTACTTAAAATGTTCATGAATTATGATGTATAATAAACTACTTCTTTGGATTTCTTTTCATTGAAAATAAGTGATCCAAATGCAATTTCATACCCAATAACATGTAATAAAAAAAGTAAATAATGACAGCAGATTCTATGTCATTCTTTATATCGTCTATATATCAAAAATGAAATGCTTATGTCATCATTCATGTCATAAATATTTCTTTGTTTTCTAAAATATTCCTCCATTGCCATGAACAACATAACATTCCAGAAGAATTGAAAAGAAAACACATATTTTTTTAATTAGCTTTGCTCACAGTCGTATTGTAGAAGTGTTTTGTTAAACCAGTTGGCCAAAATTAAAGAAATTATGTTAATTAGCTAATATTTCTCGTGTTTATAGGTATTTGAAGTTTATTTATTTTAGTTTGTCATACTGTTTTTAATTTTATATACATATGTATGTATTGATATGCATTAGTTGATTTTATTTATTAATTATAAGTTAGTTATTTGTAAATTTTGTCTATGAACAATATTATCATATTTGGTTGTTGAGATCAAAAATGATAAAATAAAGATTTTAGGACGTAGTATCGCCCTCGCAAGGTTTACAAAATCTGTTTCATGTGTGAAAATTATAATTTGTTGCGAAAAATGTATGTTTTATGTGATAGTTGGCAACCCTGTAAAAACGTAAACACGAAGTGCATAGTGGGCAAATGGAAGCAAACAACAGTAAAAAAACAAGTGTAGAGAACTCGACCTATTCATGGTTTTGCGGATATTTGCAAAACATTTGTTAGAAGCAAAGGACATTAAAACGAATGAAGAAGTTAAAAACTTTTTTTTTTTTTATAATAGAATGTACTTAGAATAAGGTTACTAAATGCCGAAATTGCTAAAAATATCTATAGACAAAAGAGGAAATTTAATGAAATAACACTTAGTACAAAAACATTTGGTATAAAGACTAAAATACAGAACAATGGCCTTTAAAAATTTGTTCAAATATTGTTAGACCATTTTTAGTTAGTGAATATAAGACAAATAAATTAACAAATTTATATAAAATAAATTTATTTTGCTAACAAATAATTTAAAGAGAAAAATAATAAATTGCCCCAAATATATTGCCACAAAAACATAACATAACAGTTTAAGAGCTGGAAATTTTTAGCCAACAGGAACACAGTTTGCGTGATGTCAGAGCGCCTACATGCGCAGAAGATTTGAAATTTGTCTGCGTGATGGCGTAATCTTTATTTTATCATTCTTTGTTGATATTTCTCGAAATGAGAACTCAGAAATGTTTAAAAGATTCTACATCGTCTTATAACTATAACGTCATTTTTGTGTTTATCTCTATAGAAATTATTCTAATCTCTTTGGTTTTTTTAGAATTACTATACTCCTCTTACATTTACTCTTCATGGGTATAAAATTTATACTATAAATCAGAATATTTTAGTTGTTTTTTTTACAAGTTTTGGTTTTATTAATCCGTTTGTTCTTGTTCCATAGTTAAAATGTATTCTTTCCATAAATTGGTTAGATTTAGAACATCAGTGAAATCTGTATGATATAAAAAATTTCATTGTTAACGTAACATGACAACAAAAAAAATGAAACGTTACTTGATAAGTATAAAATTTTGGCTAAAAATTTGAGATTATATGAAATTGCTTGAAAACCGAGTCAAAGCCTGCCCCAATTATTTTTTTAATTTACGGTCGAATTAAAAGCACATCCCAGTGAGAAATGAGAAATAACTCATACTCCAGTATTACGACAATATAAGCCCAAATAGACTGTGTATATAAGGGCTATTAAGGAACACGAAAATTAACATGAAATAACATGGAAAAAATTCAAATCAAGTAAGACGATTGCACGATTGAAATGTTTTAAAAAGATTACTAACGACTAAGACCAAATAATAAATTATTAAGACTAAATAATAATTAATTGAATTAACATTGAATTCAGAAATATTTCTAAAGAGATTCCTAACATAATTCATAATTCATTAATGTAACAATTTAAAATCGTATTAAAAAAAGTGAAAACCATTCACTTAAATGCAAAATATTTATTCTTTCGACAAGTTTGATTATGTGTAAATCTTATTTAATTATTTATTTGGAAATACTAAATTGTACATACCTCTTGGTGGTGGTCCTGCCTTTGGTGTATCGTGCGAACATGGACGGCCGATTTTTGAAACGGAGGATGACGAACCCCCAAAATGTGTAGGTGCTTTTAAGCGACTAACTGGTGGAACACCAGTCACTGATGAAGCTGGCGTAGTGTCTCTGGAGTTTGGGGTTGGTGGCATTGAAGACTGTTGTGATGAATTTGTTGAAGCACTAATATCAGCACTCGTCGCTGCCATTTCGACAGAATTTTCGTTTTTATCACTCATTTATTTACTTTTTTTAATTATTTACTTTTCTTTTATTAATTTTCACTTTTATCACTCAAAAACAAAAAAAATACACAGATAAAATGATGGAGAGGATCATCAAAATATCCATTTGCTTATTTTTTTTTTTATTAATTTTAACAATTAAACTTACCTTTTGATGTTGCGCTATACTTTTACAATAAAATATTTTATTGAAAATAGTTGGCAACACAGTTAGAGATAACAGATTCTGAACACACATCCATACACAGGCACAAACAAATTCACTTAACTGTGACACTAAACAGCTGAGCGAATATAAACACAAGACAAAGTGGGCAAAAATAAACAATTTTATTAATTATTGTTCCCCTTCTTTTTGTTATGGTAATTTTTCCTTTTCACAACAAACACAATTCTGATTCTTGTTATATGTTTCGAAAATTATGCTGGCTGACCTTTATTTTTAGCTATGCGTTAATAACTTTTTTATGCAAACACGTTACTTATTTGATAAATATTTTCTTAGTTTATTTTTACGCACAACAAACACAACTTATTAGGGTTGATTAGATTCTCGTGGTGAATGTAAATTCTTTTATAAATAAAAACTTTTACTATCACTTTTTTAATCATTAAAATTACTACTATTTTCAATTACATGTATTTCTAATTGCTCTAAATTATTTGATTTTCACTTCTGTCGTACATATTTTACATACCGAAAAATCACACAATTCTTAGTTACTGCTGCGACACGAATGCAATTAGAAGACACGGTTAATTTATAATTTTTTGTACTATTCTTTATTTAGCAAAAAATGTTTTAATTAATAAAATTGTTACATAACGTTACAACAGTAAGATAACCGAATTGGCATTTTTCAAGCTACTATTATTTTTTATTTTAATTTCCTTTTGAGAAACGTATTTCTGCACTAAATATTATTCGTTTAGTAACTGAGAAACAATTGAATAAAAACTATGTGGAATTGAACGAGTGAACAACAAAAATTACTAGAGATGCCAAACTACTTTTACATGTGGATTCCTTTTCGGTTGCGACGAATAGCTATGCGATCTCGCATCGATTGAAAACCTTGTCTTTTCTTTGGCTGCTAGAGATATCATTGTATGACAAGGACCATATAAAAAGAGGATGTGCAAAACTGAAATGGGTGACCTGAAAAGTGAAATGCAAAAGAGAAAATAATAATATGTACATGTTGATGAAAATTGGGACAGAGAACCTGCTCTTAAAACCAAATCTGGATATACAACCAAAATTATTAAAACAAGGTTTGTTACATACATATATAATATGCACCCACCCATCTGTATGCAGCAAACATACACATTGATACTCAAGAGCAAAATATAGAACAGTTAGTACATGTTAGTGAAATGTTAGAATAAATATTTAAATTATAATAAATAAATATTAAAAAAAACGAAATTTAACAATTGTGGTACTAATTATTATGTAGTAATAGTAAGTAAAAAAATATTAAAAATTAATTTTTTGCTTTATTTAAAGTAAGATAAAGGTGCTATTACATGATGTGTTTTTTACATATGTACTGTCAAATTTTCCCACAGCAAAAGTTGTACACATCGTGTGATACATATGAAACATTGTTTATGTACAATACATGAGAAAGTCACAAGTACATTTTTCAATTAGAACAGGTTCTATTTTTGAATGACAAACATATGAAAATACAACACTGCTTGTGGCGAAAGAAAAACACAGTAAATTTTAAAGATTAATATTAATTCCTCAGACATGAGGAATTTCATATGGATAAAAAAAGTGACAGTACATATGTAAAAAACACTTCGTGTAATAGCACCTTAAGTAAATATATAGAACAGTTACTATAAAAATTTTACGTTCATGTTAAAAGAAATATTTGAATAATAACACAAGGGAACAATTTTGAACTTTTTTATTAACTTGAGTTCGCATTTTTGGATTACGCGTCCCAAATAACCTTAAAAACAACATTCAGTTCTTAATCAAAAAAAACTTATTTCAGATAAATTGAACAGCAGCAAACACACACATATTAAATAAATGTTATTTATGTATGGAAATCGCGATTTTATCAATTTTTTTTTATTTACTCTTTGAATAGGTCGTATATGGGTACGCCCACGTAATTTTCAGCGCTGAATATTTTGGCTATTTTAAATATGAGATAATCAAAGATTCGTCGATTTGTGCAATAATTTCGTCAATTTTCCCCAAAAGGTAAAAAATCCACAAAAATGGACCAAAACGCCCTCTGGCGGCTGTTAAAAATAAAAATAAATGTGAAAAATGGATTTCCCGACCCAAAAACCCCGCTGTACACATTTTCAATAATTTTTTTACTTAATGAATATTCAGAACTTTTATTTCTGAAGGGCTTCCAAGGTCATTTCAAAATTTAAATAAAAGATTATTATTTAATTTTTTCTCCTACGTTTCGTTGGGATTTTCCAACTTCTTCAGGGATATTTTTTATATTAAATATGTAATCTTTCATTAATTTCACATATTATTTTTTATACAAACATTAATTTCCACAACATAAATTATAAAGATATAAATGTAAAATTAAATAAAAAAATTCTAAGTATCACGGAATAAATAATCACAGTTGAACTATTACTGAATGAGTATTATGGAAAATATCATGAAAATATCTTCATCGAAATTTTGGTAGGCTCGAATATGATTTTAGAGGTATTCTTCCTTGGCCAAATATACTTGTTATGGCCCATAGTACCAGAATCGCGTTGAACGCAAAAAATACTCTTTAATGTAATTGGATTATAATATAATTGGAAAGTTGCAAGTACAATTCGGGGAAATTAAAATGATATTTCACCATTTAAAAATGGCCAATTAAATAAACATAGTAGACAATTCACAAATATACATACATACATACATAACATTTTGTGATAGATAAAACAACAAAAAATAATAGTTTATTTTTCGAACATACCTAGGCAATTTTAGCTTTTTTTGTGCGTGCCAGTATAGTTCTGTGAATGTTAAGTTCTCTTTTTGAGATTAACATATTTATTTTCATTCTAATAAAATAAAGAAAATTAGAATTATATACCGGTACTTTTTCTTCCAGTATGCATAATATATCAATAATGTATCTGTGCAAGAAATATCCACATACATATTTTGAAAATTTGTGGTTTTTGCAAATGCTTAGCTTATATGAATCAGCTGTTTATATCAGCTATGCTTAAAATTGATTTTAATATTAGCTCTGTTCGTTTACGTGATAATTTGTACAAATTATCACAAAATTTACTGGATCCTGTTCGTTTACTTCAAAAACCCAGTAAAAGAGAATGAATGGGAGCGTAATGTGACAGTTAATTTTTTGAAAACTTACTAATTTTTACTGGATATATTTTTGCCAGTAGAATTAGCAAGTAGGAAAAAACATATGTATGCTTGAAAAACAAATGATTGAGTTTTGTGGTAAATAATGCACAAATACTACAGTTCTATTTTTATGCAAAAATGTAAGTAATAATTCTGAGGAAATTAATGATAGACGAAGTAAGTAAATATTCACAAAACCAGGTTTAATTAATTTTAATCTTTTAAAACCGGTTTCTGCCAAAGATATATGTGTATCTGCCAATTTCTTTGATAATAAATGTTTATTTTCAAATGCAATAGGTAATGATATTTCAGTGAATATTTTTACATGTTAAATAAAATGAAGTCTTCTAATTAAGCTATATTTTTTTTTAATTTAGAGTTTCACTTCTTCTTTTTCAAAGGCAATAGGTAATGATATTTCAATGAATATTTTTACATGTTAAATAAAATAAAGTCTTCTAATTAAGCTATATATTTTTTTTTTAATTTAGAGTTTCACTTCTTTACATTCAAATGTGTTTATAATCAGCTGTTTCTATGAACTTGCAAATTCTTACAAATTGCTGTTCGTTTACTATTTTGGATATCTATGTTTTTGAGAACTAATTTTTCTTACTCTCTGAAATTTCGGTTTTTACTGGGAAAGTAAATGAACAGAACAATTAATATTTTCTAATCAGTAGTAATTTACGATTCGTCGAATAAAGGTCGTTTTCGTCGCTTCTATTATTTCCGGTTAAGAGATAAAACGTGCGGGTGTTTATTCCACGATCCTCGTGGCTGCTGCTCATCATGCAGGTAGGTTATGTACCTAAGTGCATTCTTTCTTATTATATTACATAACCATTCTTTTTGCTAGTGGGATTAAAACCAAATACCTCTCCCTAACCTTACTTGCGAAGGCATATGTTGTGTAGGTATCTATACGTCGGAATAACCTGTCATTATGTCTAGCTCGAGCTAGCGCCATTCAATTAATATTACAAAAAGAATATAAATATGTATATTTTGTGATATCAGTTCCAATTTCGCCTAAGTATGCCAAAACGGTTCGATGATGCAACTTCAGCGTTCTTTGTCCTATTCACATGAAAGGAGACTCCTTTCAATTGGATACAAAATTCTTTCTAGCATTATATGTCAACGACTTAAGGCATACACCAACAATCTGATAGGAACTTATCACGCTACGTCAAATCCTGAAAAAGATCCAATAGAAACAAAACGACACGCCCATCCATTTTTCGAGTCCTGAAGCAACACCTGCACCAAAACGGAGAAATACTAAAGGCCAAGTTAGCCACACGTTGTTAAAATGTATCCGTAGTGGATATGTAACGTTGGCATTTAGTGCAATTATAGAACGTAAAATCAAACCACCGTGTGGTTTTAGGCAATCTCACCTCTACTTTATTAAGTGTAGACTTTGAAATTATTATACTTAATGACGGGTTCTTGAATATTTGTTTTAGTATGTATTTTTTAAGTACGAAGTACTCACGTGCAATCTTATATGATTTTAAACATTTAAATTTAAAACTGAATAACGGTCTTGTTTTATAACAATAATTTGCCTTAAGCCACTGTGTGTTTCTTTCGCATTGTTTCAAAGTGCTGCCATCAAAGGCGAATTTAATTTTATATTTTTAGGACAACAGTTTAAGAAGATATTAAATTATAATATTTAAGTTAATTATATTAATATATATTTATATATATTATTATATATTTAATATAATTAAATGTATATATGAAATATCAACAAAAATAATATTTAAATATGTAATATTATTTTCTTAAAGGTGGCAACTGTATTTTTAAGTTCTTGTTTCTTTCCAATTATGTTTCAGTTTGATTTTTCTCTCGGTCGGAGTTGCACGTGAAGAACTATCGAACGTCGCTCATGCAAAGAAAATATTCTTGGTAATTTTGTGTTTGTATAAAAGAAAAATCCCAAGCAGTTTATACAAAAAAGCAATAAAAAAAATTAAGTAAATTATGAAAATATTTTTATACGCTACAAAATAATAAAAATGAAATGCTTTTGTTAAGATAAATGAGTTTGATAGAGATAAAGGATTTTGGGGTTTAAGTGTGTGCTTGGTATCTACATTTGATTGTATTTGCTGTAAAAGCAGAAGTTTTTCCAAATGAGGATGGCATCCACAGCTGCTGTCTACAATCGCCTTCACAATACAAGTGTGGGTGTGGTTGGGGGCGGCATTAGTTCCAGTTCAGTTGGAGTGGGTGGCGGAGGATTAGGACATCACCATCAGCTGGCACGTTCGTTAGAACGCATTCTTGAGGAGGCCCATCTCAGTGGAGAGCTGATATTGACCAACAGAAAATTAAAAGATTTTCCTAAAACTGGGACCAAATATAATCTTAGTGATACCGTTATTGCTGGTAAGTTGGATCCTTTTTTGTATTTCCCAAATTTTATATATTCTAAATTGTCTGTGCCTTTGGGTGCGGTCGCATGACACATACTCCATGTCTACCAGCAATCCAGCAAATCAACGAACTTTTTGCAAAAATATTCGTGGAATTTACATCATATTTTCCATTTATTTAGGAAGTTAATTTGTTTAAAAGAAGCATAGTTTGGTTTTTGTTAAAGTTTATTTTGATAGCAAAAAAAAAAAAAAAAACTAGAGAACTGAAAAGAAAAATCAATATTTCAACCACCTTTTTGTTGTGCCACACAAGAGACGCACACACATGTCTAAATAAATATTCTGATCAGCTGCTTGTTTAGACAAGCCCTGCGATGCCATCCATGCAGACCAGTCTAGTTAAGTTTTGTGGTGTATTGCATTTTAGCTCATATTGCTTTCGCTCTCAGCTCCTGGCTTCAAGGGCAATCGATTTTTCCATTTCGAGGTTTTTTTTTTTTAATTCGCTTTTCTTTTGTAAAAACGACCCCAACTTTATGTATTTTGAATTTTGCCGATGTTGCCTGCATGTTGCACCCTTTTTAAAGTGTCTATTTTGCAAGTACATTTAATGTCAGCTATTTGCTGTTTTCTAACTTCCTTTGCATGTTGTGGGTTATTGACTGGAAATTTTCTTTGTAAAGCCTTTTAAACAAAAAAAAAAAAAAAAAAAGGAAATTTGCAATTTATACCAATTTGAATATGTAAATGCAAATATGACACACAATGTTTTCTTCAAATTTGAAACAGTTTCAACAATCAATTGGTTTCAGAGTCAGTTTTCGACTTTTGTACCTTAATAACGTCTTTTTATTTATAAAAAATTATTTGATTACAAAAAAAGAAAAAAATAATTTTTACGGATTTCTTTATAAATTAATCCCATTTATACATACATACATACTAGCAGATTCCAGCCTTCGAAATTCGAGCGCAAATATTAGGAAATTTAATTTTTCATTAAATAAAGACCCAAAAAGTATGCTAATCAATTATAGCCATTTCACAAATCAACACAAAAAACATACTCATTTTTATTACAAACACATTAACGAATTTAATAAACACACACATAGCATTGTATAATTTTATGTATGTGTTAGTAGCAACTTTAAATGCAATTTACTCAAAATAAAAGAAAAAATTTAAAAATCTGTAAATCTGCAAATCGGCTAAAAAAAAAATACCTTTCAAATAATATATGTTTGGTCAAAATCGGGAGCAAAACATGAGTCACAATGAATCGCCTGTCCTATTAATATTTTATATTTTTTTATTATAAAATATACATCGCAAATATAAATATATTTTGATGAAATTTGGTATATAAGCTTTTATCGGCAATAGCATGAACGCTATTGAAATTGGTGAAATTCGGTCCATGTTCAGACCTAGTCCCCATACAAATAACCCCTATGAAATCGACATAAATTGCCATAAGATCCAAATTATCATATAGATCTCAGTCAAATTGGGTTTGTATGTGTGTATTATATCCATTAATCAGTAGTCCAAAAATAATCCCTATAGGACAATTCTTAGTCATAGAGCTGCTTCCCGATCTTCACTTAAATCTATCGAAAAACAAAAATATTACACAGATTTTTCTCAAAATTGGTTTTTGTATATTTTTCTAAATATAAGTGACTTTACCAAATATGGTCAGGATCGGTCCAGTTTTCGACATAGTCCCCATATAAATATAGCATCCGATATAAACTTTTTCGTATCTGCAGCCAAAAAAATTAATAACAATGCCACTCAAATTTTGTTTATGCTTATTTTCTATATCGAATTAGTTGGACCGAAAGATAGGGTCTCCAAACCATGGTATACGGTATCGTATAGTCGGTCCAGGCCGACTATAATTTCCATACTTTTTTTTTTAAGTAATCAATGTTTAAAAAACTGTTTTTTGAAAACGCAAAAACATAATAAAACTTAACACTAATTACTATAGAAGCACAAACAGTAATACAAAGGATATTGTTGAAACCACATTAAAAGTGTATTTACCAAAACTGTATAATAAAAAAATTGATGATTTTTGTGTGTATTTAGTTTTTATACCCTCCACACCTCAGTGGCAGAGGGTATATGTATATAGGTTTGTCATTCCGTTTGTAACACATCGAAACAAATTCTGGGGATCCCAAAACCATATATTTTCTTTATTATTGTAACAAGGAAAGTTGATTAAGTGATGACCGTCTGTCCGTCTGTCTGTGGAAATCACGAGCACGCCGTCAATATCTAAGCTAGACCGTTCGTTTTTGTATAAAATCGTTTATTAACATCCCAAAGGAGTTGCTATTTAAAATCGTCAAAATCGGTCAAAGGGGCCACGAGTTATGAATGAAACTCTGAAAAAACTTCTGAAAAAATTAAAAATTTTCGGTGTGTTTGTTGTTTTTCTTAAGATATGTGGTATATGTTCTATTTCTTCGTATTGTTGAAGTCATTGTAGTTTTTGTATATACATATGTATATACTGCACGTGTCACATTGGTCTAAGCAAGTATTACCATATATTTTTTTATTGTTAAAATTTAAAACTAAAAATTAAAAATTAAACATGAAAAATTAAAAATGAAAAATGAAAGTTGAAAAATGAAAAATGAAAACGGAAAAATGAAAAAAGAAAATGAAAACTGAAAAATTTAAAATTAAAAATTAAATATTAAAAATTAAAAACTAAAAATTAAAAATTAACAATTAAAAATTACAAATCAAAAATTAGCAATTAAAAATTATGTTATTCGATATTTAGCAAAAGGATTTGGTTTGCTCATGCTTTTTTCTATGGGAATGCATATACACCATTTATTTTTATGGCAAATTAAAGCAACAGATTCGGATTCAGTGCGTAAACCTTTTCCGACGTAGGTTTATCTTTAGATCTTAGTGGATAAAATATTGTAGACGAATTTTATTTGAATTTATTTTATTACTAAATGGAATATTCTTATTTCCCAAGAGTGTATATGAAATTTATTATGAATTTATTAGTACATATTTCAATGAACACCTAAGAGTGGTAAAGTGTTTTCATTATTTTTGGAAGTTCTAAAATGAAAGTTTGTTATAACCGAAGCGATTTATATGATAAATGCGAACAAACTATTGGGACCGGGGACTCTGATCGTCATAGATGGTGTTCGTTATAGCCGGGGTTAGTTTTTTTAAATATATCTCAAAAATTATTTAATGTTCAAAGGGTGCAAAATAGATTTCTAGCATTTATATATGAATCGCACTGAAATAAAGAAATCCGATAATTACTTTGGAGGTACCAAATTTAGAAAATATGGAATATAAATGTATTTTTGTACTTATCATTGCTAGTTGTATCAATGGTTAGAACTGGAAACAGATCTGGCTTATGCCTGTAATCAAGACTTAAGCCTAAAATTTTTGTAAACATATTAAGAAATAAAAAATTAAATGTACAGTTTGTCGAGAAATTTTTGCAACTGATGAAAAAGAACTAAAATTTTGTTGCAATAAACTGTTGTTTTATGTTAACAGTAGATGTAGAGTTTTAAGAAAAACTTTATCTGCAAACCATAATAAAAATTTAAATTGCAGATCTCTACCTTGAAAACTGAGCCTTATGTTGTTGGAATGCATATCGAGCAAGGGCTTTGGTCAAATAAAAGTTTTAAATAATACAACGACAAAGCAACTATATCTCGATAATTTGAGACACAAATTGATCGATAGAAAGGTTTCATAAATTTGAATTTGTTGACACATAATATACAAATCTATATTATTAATAGGTTAGGCGATTTCTTGTGACCGATGTTTTGTTCTACTGTTTTATCCCGATTTTGACCAAACGTATATTATTTGAAAGGTATTTCTTTTTAGCCGTTTTTTAGATTTTCAGATATTTAAATTTTTTCCTTTATTTTAAGTAAATTGCATTTAAAGGTTCTACTAACACATACATAAAATTATAAATTTTTTTTAATTATATATTCTTCCATTATTTACATATTTTAATAAATTTGATATTTACATATGAGATCTTATCTTTACATATAGATATTGCAACAAATAATATATAGAATCTAAAGATATTAAATAGTTTTTATTTTATTTTTTAATAATTTTTAAAGGAAAATGGGAGGAAAAACCTTTATATGATTTAATATATTCAAATACTATCTGAAAATGTTTATATGCTTATAGGAGGTTTATTAGTAATAATAGACCTCTATAAGCATATAATTTTCAATTTGGTGATTTCTTTTTTAATTTTACGTTATTTCTATACATTCTCTTAGCAGTGGGTAAGAGGAATTTTCAATTTTGGCAAAGTAATTGTTATTAATCCTTGATATGAAATCGATAATTTTTTCATAACCGGTTTCTTCATGAAGAAGATTTGCAGGATACCTCCAGGGCTTTTTATATATCATTTTAAGACATTTGTTTTGTATAATTTGTAAGCGTTTTAGGTGGCAGTTGGCAGCGTCACTCCAAATAGGACACGCGTATGTTAATATCGGCCTTATAACACTTTTGAAGAGTAGATTTTTGTTTTTGGGGTTTAGAAATGACCTTCTATTTAGTAGTGGCCATAATGCTTTAAATGATTTTATAGCTTTTTGACACGTAGCCATAATATGTTGTTTAAAAGTAAGCTTTTTGTCCAAGACAACTCCGAGATATTTGACATGGTTAAGTACATTTATGGTATTATTTCCAATATGAAGATGACGTCTTGGCAGTCTTTTGGGAGATTTGTTGAACGGAAAAATAATTGCTTGGGTCTTATTTGGATTAATTTTGATTTTCCATTTGTGGAAATATTTACTGCAATTTACAAGTCCTTTTTCCATTTTCTTCAGGAGTGCACTTGTAAGTTTGTTTGAAGAAATTAACGCAGTATCATCTGCGTAATAAGCAATTTTCATATATTTTGGGACTTTAAAATCGGATGTATATATCGAGTAAAGCAATGGCGACAAGACTAATCCTTGAGGTAACCCTAAGGTAATAGTTTTTGGAGTTGATGTTTCATTATTAATCGCAACTTTAAAGCTTCTGTCGTGAATGAAATCTGAAATAAGTTTACATAGATATTTTGGTATATTTGCATCAATAAGTTTAAATAAGAGGCCATTATGCCAAACGGTGTCAAACGCTTTTTCAATATCTAACAATATTACACCCGTTGAACGTTTATTGTTTTTATTGGTGATTATTTGATTTTTAATTCTGTTTATTTGGTGAGTAGTGCTATGTCCTTTTTTAAATCCAAATTGTTCTTTAGCAACAATAGAATTGGTCGTTACAAATTCACTAAGACGAGAATGTAGAATTTTTTCAAATATTTTACCAAAGTTACTTAATAGACTGATAGGTCTGTAGCTGTTTGGGTTATTTTTTGGCTTGCTAGGTTTGTTGATAGCTATAACCTTAGCATTTTTGAAATGGTTTGGGAAATAGTTGAGTTTGATGCACCTGTTAAATATTATAACCAGTAATTTTAGAGCTTTGAGTGGTAGTTTCTTTAAGAGCAGGTTGGGAACATTGTCAAAACCAGGGGATTTTGAGGGTTTTATTGATGAGACAATATTCGTTACTTCTTCAAGAGATGTATAAATTGCAGATTCAGAACTGGGGTTTTCCTTCTTAAAATTATTTACTGTTGTATTTATTAGTGTATCTGCCGAGTGGTTATAGTTCGAAGTGAGGTTATTTGCTTGGACAAATGTATTTGCCAGGACTTCAGCTTTGTCCTTATCAGATGTTATTTTTGTATTTCCAACTTTAAAGTGAGCGATTTGATTTTTTCCTTTTCCTCGCAAGTTCCTGCTTATTTTCCAAAATGATTTATCACCTGGTTTTAAATTGGATAATAATTGAGACCATTTCTTATTGCGCTCCGAATTAATACTTTTATCAATCATGTTACTTAGAAACTTAGTACATTGATTATAAAAAGTTTGCTCGGCTATATTTGAAGATCGTTGGCTTTTTCTTTTAAAGCTTCTTCTTAGTTTAATATATTTCACAGTACTTTCTGGTAATGTGTAATTATTTTGTTGGGTTATTTTAGGTGTAGACGCATCCCTTGCTTCGAAAACTACATTTATAAATTTTTGTATTTCCTGATCAATTATTACCTTGGTATTGTATATATCCGAATTTAACGTGATTTTATTGTCTAAAAAATTCATATAAATGTTCCAGTTGGTTGAACTATAATCGTAATAATTGAGGTCAACCTGCGAGACCGTTGATCTTTTAATTGTACATATAATGGGGCGATGGTCTGATGGTATTTCGTAATCCATTGTTTTTACGTCAATATCTAAAGCGGAATTGCTTAAAATAATATCGACTGTGGATGCTTCGCGATTGTGTTGATGGGGGAATAGGGTTGGACTATTAGGGTAGTGAATGAAAAAATTGCTTGATTGCTGTAGGTTGTTGAGTGCAATTCCTGCAGTATTATTTGAACGGCAATTCCAAGAACAATGTTTGGCATTTAGGTCACCAAAAACTATATATTCTTTGGTGGAAGGTGTTAGGTTCAAGATATCAGCACAGAAGTTGTGAGTATATCTTGGTGAATATAACGAAGATACAACAATAGGTCTATTATTTATAATAACTTCAATTGAGATGTTTTCGATTGATGATGTGTTTGATATAAAGAGGTTTTTATGAGCGACAGATTTATGAATTAACAGAGCTACTCCTCCTCCTCTTGCATCTGTTCTGTCACTTCTATATAAATAATAATTTTTGAAATAGGGTCTATGATTTTCTGAAAAAAATGTTTCATTCAAAGACGCTATTTTAATATTTGTAGGATACCTCCAGGGCTTTTTATTTATCATTTTAAGACATTTGTTTTGTATAATTTGTAAGCGTTTTAGGCGGCAGTTGGCAGCGTCACTCCAAATAGGACACGCGTATGTTAATATTGGCCTTATAACACTATAAGAGTACATTTTTGTTTTTGGGGTTTAGAAATGACCTTCTATTTAGTTGTGGCCATAATGCTTTAAATGAATTTGTAGCTTTTTGGCACGTAGCTAAATATGTGGTTTAAAAGTAAGCTTTTTGTCCAAGACAACTCCGAGATATTTGACATGATTAAGTACATTTATGGTATTATTTCCAATAAGAAGATGGCGTCTTGGCAGTCTTTTGGGAGATTTGTTGAACGGAAAAATAATTGCTTGGGTCTTGTTTGGATTAATTTTGATTTTCCATTTGTGAAAATATTTACTGCAATTAACAAGTCCCTTTTCCATTTTCTTCAGGAGTGCACTTGTAAGTTTGTTTGAAGAAATTAACGCAGTATCATCTGCGTAGTAAGCAACTTTCATATATTTCGGAACTTTGAAATCGAATGTATATATCGAGTAAAGCAATGGCGACAAGACTGATCCTTGAGGTCACCCTGTGGTGATGGTTTTTGGAGATGATGTTTCATTATTAATCGCAACTTTAAGGCTTCTGCCGTGAATGAAATCTGAAATAAGTTTGCATAAATATTTTGGTATATTTGCATCAAGAAGTTTAAATACTAGGCCATTATGCCAAACGGTGTCAAACGCTTTTTCGATATCCAACAATATTAGGCCCGTTGAACGTTTATTGTTTTTATTTGTGATTATTTGATTTTTAATTCTGTTTATTTGGTGCGTAGTGCTATGCCCTTTTTTAAATCCAAATTGTTCTGTAGCAACAATAGAATTGGTCGTTACAAATTCACTAACACGAGAATGTAGTATTTTTTCAAATATTTTACCTAAGTTACTTAATAGACT
The DNA here is from genome assembly GCA_963682025.1 of Cordilura impudica. Classification (NCBI taxonomy): domain Eukaryota; kingdom Metazoa; phylum Arthropoda; class Insecta; order Diptera; family Scathophagidae; genus Cordilura; species Cordilura impudica. Next base: position 148,936,316 of record OY821518.1, on the reverse strand, counting down.
AATAGGTCTGTAGCTGTTTGGGTTATTTTTTGGCTTGCTAGGTTTGTTAATAGCTATAACCATAGCATTTTTGAAATGGTTTGGGAAATAGTTGAGTTTGATGCAGCTGTTAAATATTATAATCAGTAATTTTAGAGCTTTGAGTGGCAGTTTCTTTAAGAGCAGGTTAAGAACATTGTCAAAACCAGGGGATTTTGAGGGTTTTATTGATGAGACTATATTCATTACTTCTTCAAGAAATGTATAAATTGCAGATTCAGAACTGGGATTTTCCTTCTTAAAATTATTTACTGTTGTATTTATTAGTGTATCTGCCGAGTGGTTATAGTTCGAAGTGAGGTTATTTGCTTGCACAAATGTATTTGCCAGGACTTCAGCCTTGTCCTTATCAGATGTTATTTTTGTATTTCCAACTTTGATGTGAGCGATTTGATTTTTTCCTTTTCCTCGTAAGTTCCTGCTTATTTTCCAAAATGATTTATCACCTGGTTTTAAATTGGATAATAATTGAGACCATTTCTTATTGCGCTCCGAATTAATACTTTTATCAATCATGTTACTTAGAAACTTTGTACATTTGCTCCCGCTATATTTAAAGATCGTTGGCTTTTTCTTTTAAAGCTTCTTCTTAGTTTTATATATTTCACAGTACTTTCTGGTAATGTGTTATTATTTTGTTGAGTTATTTTAGGTGTAGACACATCCCTTGCTTCGAAAACTACATTTATAAATTTTTGGATTTCCCGATCAATTACTGCCTTGGTATTGTATATATTGGAATATAACGTGATTTTATTGTCTAAAAAAATTCATATAAATGTTCCAGTTGGTTGCACTATAATCATAATAATTGAGGTCAACCTGCAAGGCCATTGATCTTTTAAGTGTACATATAATGGGGCGATGGTCTGATGGTATTTCGCAATCCATTGTTTTTACGTCTATATATAAAGTGGAGTTGCTTAAAATAATATCGACTGTGGATGTTTCGCGATTTTGTTGATGGGGGAATAGGGTTGGACTATTAGGATAGTGTATGAAAAAATTGCTTGATTGCTGTAGATTGTTCAGTGCGATTCCTGCCGTATTATTTGAACGGCAATTCCAAGAACAATGTCTGGCATTTAGGTCACCAAAAATTATATATTCTTTGGTGGAGGGTGTTAGGTTCAAGATATCAGCACAGAAGTTATGAGTAGGTCTATAATAGGTCTATTATTTATAACAACTTCAATTGAGATGTTTTCGATTGATGAGGTGTTTGATATAAAGAGGTTTTTATGAGCGACAGATTTATGAATTAACAGAGCTACTCCTCCTCCACTTGCATCTGTTCTGCCACTGTCACTATATAAATAATAATTTTTAAAATAGGGTCTATGATTTTCTGAAAAAAATGTTTCATTCAAAGACGCTATTTTAATATTTTCTCGTTCAATTAGTATCTCAAATTGTTTTAATTTAGAAAAGTTTGAAATGCCATTAGCATTCAAGTGAAGCATTTTGAATTCGTTTAAATTATTAGTATAATCCATGGGCGTATTTTACCATTGACATTACAACTTTGATTTGTTGTACTTTTGAAGTGCACCTATGCAAATCATCCATAGATGAAGTGAAAATATCAAAAAGCTCATCACTGCTAAATAAATCGTTGTTCTTAAAAACGTTACTAACGATTTTCATATTTTTGACCTTTTTGTAAACTAGAAGTCCTAATCTATAAACTCTCATATAGGGCTAAGCCCCTCCTCGAACCATTTGGTCCAATTTTGCCATTTAATTTTCTCATATAGTAGTATAAAAAAATTTCATATGTTTTTTTAAAACGATATTTCTTAAAAACGTTACTAACGATTTTCATATTTTTGACCTTTTTGTAAACTAGTAGTCCTAATCTATAAATTCTCATATAGGGCTAAGCCGTTTCGTCCAATTTTTGCCATTTAATTTTCTCATATAGTAGTATAAAAAAATTTCATGTTTTTTTTAAAACGATATTTCGTACTTTGATCTTTTCGTAAAATTCAATTTATTTTTATTTTTTTTATAATTTACTAGTCCTAATCTACAAATGCCACTATATGGCTAAATCCCTCAACTTATTTGTAAAACGTATTTAATTTTCGTAGTTATCTGCATAAAAACATATAAACATGTTAAGGTGCATGAAGTGTTTTTTACATATGTACTGTCACTTTTTTTATCCATATGAAATTCCTCATGTCTGTCAAAATTGTCTTTTACATACGATTCATAATTTTTGCTATCACACGTGCATATGTATTTCCGTATGACATAACCTCTAAATGTAAACAACAGCTAATTTAATTTGTGAATTTACAAAAAATTATTGTTAAAAAAAAAGTTATATATTTTTTAATTGTTAATTAATACTACACAATTTATTTTTCTTTCAATATTAATCTTTAAAATTTACTCTGTTTTTCTTTCGCCACAAGCAGTGTTGTATTTTCATATGTTTGTCATGCAAAAATAGAACCTGTTCTAATTGAAAAATGTACTTGTGACTTTCCTCATGTATTGTACAAACAATGTTTCATATGTATCACACGATGTGTACAACTTTTGTTGTGGGAAAATTTGACAGTACATATGTAAAAAACACATCATGTAATAGCACCTTTAGTTCAACATTCTCTATATAATGCATAACATTTTGTAGAACGTATTTAACTTTCGTAGTTATCTTCATAAAAATTCTGTTAATTTAACAGCCTCTGTTAAGTTTTTAACATTTTTGAAAAACGTAGTTAACTTTCGTCGCTATTTTCACACCCTTAAATAAAGGAAGAATATTTAATTGAATTTAAATATAAATTATTTTAAACAACACGGAAATGAAAAGATTATATATTACGATGTTCAATATTGTCACAAAGAAAGATATTGGAGTATCATATTTCAAAATAATAACAGTGTCAATAATACAGATATAATATTAAGCCCTTGTGTATACATACAGTGGATCAATAAAGTTTAGACACACCATGATGTTCAAGAAGGATCTGTCAACAATATTGTTTCTTCTTTACTTGTAGAAATAATTTCGATATCGTTTTATCAGTTGATAGTTTTATTGTCCAAAAATATTTGATATTTTATTATTTCTTAGATACAACGCATTAAGGATTAAAAAATAATGCAAATAAATGTAAAAAAAGTTTAGCCACATTCGTGTGTGTGTGCCTTTTTGTTTTGCTATCATAACGGGAATATTTCGCTTTGTTTTGTTTTATTTCGCTTTTATGCAAATGTTAATTCCACAGTAGCCAAATATCTAATGTCAAAACTCATTTTCGATATTAAATTCGTGGCCTACATAGCAAAATGGGCAAAAGTTCAAAAATGTCCTTAGACGTCCGCAAAATTATTATAAATCTTCACGGGAAAGAAAAATTCTATCGCGAAATTGGAGTCATTGTGCAGAGGTCTTATACTAGTGTAAGAAGCATCATAAAACATTATCAAAAAACTAAAAATTTAGATCGTGAGAGCAGATGTGGACGCCCAAATTTGAACCAAGCCAGGAGCGGATCATTGTTGCTACAGTGGCTCACAACCCAAAGATTTCGTCTGTGAAATTGTGCGATAATATGAAGCAAAGTTTTACAAAAAACTTTAATCCGCAAACTATACGGAATACGCTGCACAAAGCTGGTTACGAGTATCATGGCAGAGTTCCAGGTCGCAATCCGCTGCTTTCTGATATAAACAAGAAAAAGAGATTAGAATTCGCAAAACTTCATTTTATTCATCCTGAGCCATTCTGGAATAGCGTGATATTTAGCTATGAGTCAAAGTTTAATATTTCTGGTTCAGATGGTTCACAAAAAATTTGGTGAAAAGCAAACAAAAAGCTTCAGGAAAATAATGCTGTTAAGACAGTGAAACATGGTGGCGGTAATTTTATGGTGTGGCGATGTATGGCGGCATCTGGAGTGGGAAATCTTTTATTAATAGACGATAAAATGGACAAGCATTGTTATTTGAATATTTTAAAAGAAAATTTAGCTCCAAGTGTTGCAAAACTGGGTTTAGATAGGACATTTTTGTTTCATCAAGTTAATGGCCCAAAACATTTGTCATATCTTGTGCACAAATGGCATATCTGCCATTGCAAACAGCTTAAAATACCTCCGCAATCGCCAGTTACGAATCCCGTATCGCACGTTTGGTACTTGCTGGAGAAAAACAATACGAAAGCATCACATTACATCAAAAGAATCGCTTTTTTCCTAGCTGCATTTTAATCAACTGCACCCAAACTTTGGCTGTTCCATTATGTATTTTATTTAATTCATCCATTAAACGTGGGCATTTTCCTACATTATGGAAAGATTCATATATTATTCCTTTATTTAAATCTGGAAACAAATGTAGCTAACTATAGAGGAATAGCTAAGCTTTGTGCTATTACCAAACTATTTGAAAAATGTTTAACGGATAATCTCTGTCATCAGGTTTCTTCTATAATTTTACACTCACAACATGGTTTTCGTAAGGGGTGCTCTATTTCAACTAATATTTTAGAACTTACAACTTTGGGAAATCGGGGTTTCGTCAATGGGCTACATACCGACGTTATTTATACTGACTTCAGTAAAGCTTTCGATAAAGTAAATCATGATCTTTTACTAAAAAAATTATATATGATGGGCTTTACAGCAAACAGCATAAGCTGTATAAAATCTTATTGATCAACAGAAATCAACATGTTTATTTTAATAATACTACTTCAAAGAATATTATAGTTAAATCTGGTGTTCCTCAAGGAAGTCATCTTGGACCAATTTTATTTACTCTTTTTATAAATGATCTACCAAGTTTAATAAAAGCCTCAAATGTTCTTATTTATGCTGATGACGTCAAAATTTTCTTAAGCTATAAGAATTATTGTAGACAAATTCATCTCTAAATAATTTTTATAGATGGTGCCACATAAATTTAATGGAATTAAATTTAAAAAAATGCAAACACATGCACTTTACTAGAAAATTAGGTGCATTTGTGTGTTCCAAATTTGGAGATTACCAGTTGGAACAAGTAAATAAAATCCTGGATCTGGGTGTTCTTTTAGATGCCAAATTAGAGTTTGTTCAACACATTTCGATGATAATTATTAAAGCACGTGGTGTACTGGCCTTCATTAAAAGATGGGCAAAGGAATTCAATGACCCTACAGTTACCAAACAACTATACATCTCCCAAGTAAGACCAATTTTAGAATTCGGGTCTGTTATTTGGGATCCACTATCTAATATTCGCAGTGCCAAAATTGAATCGGTCCAGAAGCAATTTCTCATTTTCTGCTTAAGACGTTCTTATCCAAGTTTTGTTAATCTGCCATCATATACAATTAGACTTTCTCAAATTAAACTGCCGTCTTTAAAAAGCCGAAGAACAATGCTTAATGTTATGTTTTTCTTTAACTTATTTCGAGGCGACATATGCTCAAATTTTCTTATGGACAACATCTCCATGAACGTTCCGGCACGGTCAACACGTTTTTACACTCCGCTGTTTATCCCAATCTGTCGTCAAAAGTTTGCCGATGCTGATTCATTTAGAAAAATTTGCCATGATTTCAATGATCTACACAATTTAATTGATTTTTCTTTAAATGTTTATATTATTAAACGCAATATTATATTATTTTTAAATACATAATCTCAAATTTTTGATTTAATGATTTGTATATATTATATTTTTTCTCTGTATTATACTTAACAGTCTTAATACAATAGACTTAATAAATAAATAAATAAAAAATAAATAAATAAATAAAAAATAAAAGAGGAAGTTTGCATAGAATGGAAAATATGACACATGAAAACGTTGGTGTGCCTAAACTTTATTGATCCACTGTATATTAATTACACTTTTCCCATTCCGATTGGAGCGTCTTAAACCATAAATGTGTCAACCGCTTCTAATAGCGTGGAAAATCGTTGGTCATGTAGTTTATTCTTCACGTACGAGGTTGTCTGTTGTTATTTCTCTTAAGATAGCTGTAATGTTTTGACATTCATCATAATGTGCAGTATTCCATCTAATAATGTTCACTCTCTAAACTGAAATATTTATTTAATTTTTACTAAATTTTGACAATCAAATATTTTGTATGTTTGTTTTTGTTTTTTGTTTTCTGTTTTTTGTTTTTTTAATTAAATCATAAAATTATTCCCCAATCTACCACTTTTTATATACCCTTCACACCACTGTGGTTTTCTGGAATAACCGCGTATGTCCATTTTTGTCAGTTTTGAGTTAACGATGCCAATTATATTAATTTTTAACGCTCTTTACATGTGTTCAATTTTTTTTTTAAATATTGACCATTTCTGAGTGTTTTCTTTAAATAACGACGTAACTTAAATGTTTATTAAATTAATTTGCAGCAACTAACGACGTATTTCAACCTACGTTTGATCGCTGACAAATTATTTTCTCAGAAAACAACACATAGCGACATACGTTGTTATTAATGAAAAAAAATTAAAAATAATTTTGGATTAGTTTTCAGTTTATAACCACTTGTAAAAACTTTTGTGTTTATTTCTGTTATTTTTTGTCACTATTATTCTTGATACGTTGTTATATTCTCATCCTAAGCCCCGTTAACTTTTTGTTGACGAACAAAAAAATCAATTTTTCAAGCAACAACAACTTATGTCTACATGGGTGGTAGCATTGGTAGTTTTCTTTTTCAAAGAAAACGACGTTTGTCGACATAAGTTATTTTATCTGCACACTAAGTGTAATTTACATATTGTTTTTCGTCCTTCTCCAGGATCCATTCCTCTGAAGATTTTTGACTCAAAATTTCATATAAAGTATTTATTGCCCGTATCTACAGGACTGTTAAATAAAAAGCTCTAAAATCTTTTTATCGAGCCCATAATTTCAAATATAAGGTTTTTTGGCTCCCCTGAACATTTTGATTTTATGTAACGCGTCTTGATCGTTAAAAAAATAAGTTTCGAAAATTTTTATTGTTTTACTGGTTTTACATCTATCATGAATTGGCACAACTGAGTGGTATTTGTAGGTTTTTATTTTTATGAATGTAAATACATTGTACATATAAAAAGTGTGATAAAATAAATAAACTTACTGTACTACTTATTCTCTGCGAAGCTGATAACATTGTATAGAAATACAGAAATATGAAAAGTTTTAATCATCAAAAACTATAGCTACAAGTTTTATAATTTACCTATTTTTTAATTATGTATATCAAATGCGGAATACTCGTTTACATATTTCCATCTTTATATTTTTATACAAAAAAAAAAAAAAAAAAAATGATCACAAAGGAAACGCATGAATGCAATAGAATAATAATAATGAAAAATGAGAAACAAATATACAAAAGAATTTACAAAGAAAATGAAATTGGATACAACGATATACATACATAGGAGGGATGTATGATAAATTACTGATCTTGGACAGTCAAAAAAAAGAACAATTTTTTATGTACAAACATTTTAAAAATTTTTCAACATAATCTACTTTTACATACAAGTCATACCAAAGTTTTAATGCATTCTAAATAGTAGGATTTGCTTTACCCTTTAAAATATACATATGTTTCGACGATTACTTCATCGTTACAGTGAATAGTTGCACTGTTACAGTGTATTTTCTCTTTTGGATATTGGTGACCCTTAATCTGGCCAAAATAACGTTTTAGCTGTCTGAGATCTCTTCTCTGTGAGTTTTACAATTTATGGTGCCTGTTGTAAAATAAGGTCTCGATTTCTTACCAAACCAGAAATTGGTTGAAAAATTTTGACTTGAATTATTTTTTGTAATCATCAGGAGTATAACAACGAGTGCTATATCTGGCGAATAAGGTTCGTGATGATGCAATTCATGGATTTTGGCCATGGCAATAGTGGATGTGTGAACTGGTTGGTGTATTGTCTCGATGAAATAACACTCTCTTTTTCGCCAAATGCGTTCTTTTTCCTTAATTTCATCACTTAAGGCCTAGTTAGCCACACGTTGTACCGTAAATATAACGTTGGTATTTAGTGCAATTATAGAACGTAAAAAACGAACCAGCATGTTGCTGTGTAAAATTAACCAAATATTATCAGCTGTTCACAAATGTCACGTACAAACGTAGCAAAAATCTATTTTCAACAGATTGGGACGTTCCGGTTACGTGACAGTTGAGTTCAACAGAAAAAAGCAGCTGACACGGTTGGTTACGGTTACGTGTGGCTGGCTAGGCCTTTAAACGCTACAATAAGTTAGCATAATACTCGCCGTTGATCGTTTTTGCTTTTTGAAGATAATCCATAAAAATTATCCCATTCACATCCCAAAGAGAAGAGACGCCATATTCTTGCTTGCAGATGGAACTGTCTTCGCCTTCTTTGGACACGATTATCCCATTTCAGTCCACTGTTTTGACTGCTCCTTTGTCTATGGTGGACCTATATTTCATCCATCTTGCGGAACACTTTCTCATCTCCAAATTTTCCGTCAATATGCGATGTATAGCATTTTTTAAAATGCCTATCTGGCGTGGCCACCTCAATTGGTCGACCACTACCGTATTCGTCTCGGCAGCTGGTACGGTTTCGTTTAAATTCTTCCATCCAATATTTTATAGTCGTAAACCAGGGCTCCGCAAACTCCCCCAGAGTAAAATCTAGTTCGGCTTTAATATTGTTTTGGACTGAGACCTTTGAAATGAAAATATTGAATTACACAACAGTGACCAATTTTTTTAAGTTTACAAATTCATTGAGATCGTTTACTTTTGATGGTTCCAAAAAACATTAAGCAAGTAGCGGCTTGAAACTTAAAACATATATGTTTAATATGGTGGCCATTTTTCACCAAAGTATTTTTTCAAACTAATGCCGCCATATATACGTAAGGTCGCTGTGCTGGGAGACCGCCCTCGTATGTTTCATTATATGGGTTGCGAGTTTTCCAAGCCTCAGTTGGGCTCTAAAATATTTTAATAAATTTTGAAGAAAATGTTGTGATCTCTTAATTTTCAAAATGGAAGGATCTTTTGAAAACGTATTTCAGACGTTTTGAGCTAATTTAAGATTCCTTTGACCAATCACATCGTCCAATCATACGTCTTACCGTTGATTGATAATATAACAGCTTTAAGTTTAGAAAATAATTGGTTATTTCAACCTTTATTTCCCACTTTTTTGCGCTTTTTTAAACGTAAACAAAACATAAAAACAACTGACAGATGACAAAGGCATATGTAAATTAATGTAAATTGTGCTAACTAAACATATTTCGTTCTATGTTCGAAAAAATATATAACTTAACATATTTTTGTATTTGAATTAAAACCGAAAATTATATAAACATATGAAAATAATGCGTAAAACTATTAAAAAAGGAGCTTTCGGTTTATCGAAAAAAATTAACCGAATTACTTTTTAATTGAAAAGTGGAAATTTTATATAATATTATTTTATTATTATCCGATTACCGGTTAATCGATGTAATCAATTGAGATGCTTATGCCTCACAAATCGCACGATCTTTCAATCTTCCATCATTGATAACCGCATTTAAATTCGGCTGTACAATATTTTATTAACCCTTTCATGCCCAAATTAATTGAGGCGTGATTAAACATTTTTCAAGTTTATGTAGTTGTTAGTTTAGACCTAAATATGGATTGATATCAATTTCAAAGTCCTATGTATACTGGTTTAGCCGTTATGAAATGTTGCCTATAGGCGATATTGACTGACCGCCATCTAAAAGTACTTTTCAATTTTCTTTCTAATTTTCTTACTCTTAAACAATATTTTTAAGCATTTAAATTTAAACTTTTAAATATATTAATTACTTTTTTTGTGATTATTTGTAAACTCACTTTTTGGAAAAAAAAAAAATTTTACATGTGCAGTCAAATAAGATTAGATCTCACATGAAGTCTATCAACACTTACAATAAAATATTTGAAATTAGGCTTGCACAATATATCAAGCTACTCTGAGAAAAAAGGCGTAAGAGAAAAAAAATTATGGGACTTATAAGCTAAAATATACAATGTTGCCTATAGGCAACATCGGGCATTAAAGGGTTAAATGAAATTCTGACAGGTTTTATGGGATGAGTGCAATACTAACGCTATTTCTTAGCAAGACCGGGCACTTACCGCACTGCCCTCGTACATATGTATGCAGAGTAATAGTTGTTTAGTTTTGATGATGTGACACGCTCCAGAAATGTGTATATTATTAATAAACAACACACAACAACACATTCTTCATATGAACAAATTAAAAAGTTACAAAAAAAATTATAAAAAAAAATACAAATTAAAAGTAACACATAAAATTTTTAAGAAAGGGAATAAACCATTAGAATGGGAGAAAAATAGAAATGAAAAATAATAGCTTTGTTTTAAAAATCGATAACCAGAGCTTAGAATGTTTTAAAACTAAGAAATGTACACGTAATGTTGGGAATGAATGCAATACTTTCTCTATCATAAACTAGTTAGAATTGTAACCTCGGCTGTGTCGAAAACCCCCCTGTCAGAAATTGCTCATGATAAAAGAGTCGTAGCAATTTATTTCAATGTAATAAGTTTCTAATATTTTACAATTCTGTTTGTGTTGAAAGTGTATAGATTATTCGTAAAATTTCTTTTAGTTTTAAAACTAGTGCCCTTTGAAAAGTTGACATCAAAATTGTCTTCATAATGTTTTTACTAAATATGGTAATTATCGGTCCATTTTTTGACTTGGTCCCAATAGAAAAATCGAATCCAATATGAACTTTTTGATATCTGCAGGACACAAATTAATAACAATGTTACTCAAACTTGGTTTATTCTTATTTTCTATATCCAATTATGTATGACCTCAGTAAAGTTGGATCTAATATAATTTTTCGAAACTTTTAAGGTTGGACAATTTTTTTGAAGTTAAAAATAAGATGCGAACACATTTTGACGTCTATATAAAATATATTTTCCTTTCACCTGACGTTACTATTTATATATGAAATGTACCGTGTTATATGATGATTCCAACAGTATCATTAAGTTTGTTCCGATTTTGCTTATTTTTACCAATATTAAACGGCTCGGTAAAGCAAAAAACATTTTAACACAAAAATAGCTTTGAATGGTACTCCTCACATTTTTAACTTTAAACGAAAGTCGTAAACTACATCTATTTAAATTTTTTAAAGGTAATTTTGCCATTTTCATCATATAAAAAGGCTTCGTTGCTATAACCAATTTGAAAAGAAGACTAGTTCTGCGGGACACACAGGCGTTACAACTTCCAGCCGTAATACACTTTCACAATTAATTAATGAAACAATGCAAATGTTTGTTTTAATTATTGTAAACAGTGTAAACACAATATTAACAAAGAACAAGCAAACAACATTACATTCTACACTAAAAAATCTTCACGAATTATCCGCACAACGTTCTGTTGGCTTCAAACACAGGAAGTAGCAGTCATGATGATGACGAATAACTTTAGTGTTTAAAGTCGAAGAGAAGTCAAAGTATAGGAAAAACTATAGCGACTACGTAAATATTATATATGTACGTTGAATGCTAACATTCACAACAATTTATATATGCATGAGTATGTAAGCAGAACTTTGAAGAGTTAATTCTCCTTGAAATTAATCAAATTCAATTATTTGAATTTACCCAAAAATAATTAAGAAAATATATATATATAAAATTAATTTTTTAAATTAATTTTTCAAGAACTAATTCAGATTCATTAATGAATTATTTCGACAGCCCAAAATTTAAAACATTTAGTAAAACGTAACCTAATATCGCAACATTTTAGCGATAATAAATCGGTCAGAGAGTATTAACAACATTTATTTTTCATTCTACGAGGATGAGTTAACAAATCTTTACAAATCAGATCAGGATTTAAAACAAAGTAGGTTTCTGAAAAATGTCAAATAGCAAAAGACGACTGGAAGGTTTGAAGGTAAATCTCTTTTTGGACGCCCAGTTTAGGCAGTTGCTTCAAAAATCATCGATGGGATTCATGATATAGTTTGCAGTGGCCGACGTGTTAAAATGCGTGAACTAGTTGAGGTCAACGGCATATCACACGGTTCAGTGATTTCTACTTGCCACTTACAATTGCAAATAAACGTAATCGTGTGATTGATTCAGTAGCTGACTTATAGCTTTTTCGTCTCGATCCTGATGAATTTCTTCGCCGATACATAACTGTTGATGAAACGTGGATTCATCACTATTCACCAGATATAACACAACCTTCAAAACACTAGATTTTAGCAGGTGAATCCGTCCCTGAGAAATCAAAGACTATTAAATCAGCTATAAATTTTTTTTTGGATATATGCATATGGAATTAACTATATTGGCTACTTTTTTTTTTTTTTATTTATTATTTTTTTTTTTTAAATTCAATTTATACATTAAGAATAACCCCACGAAACCGCTAAGGCTTGTCTTTAGGGTGATATGTAAAGTATAATTTTATAAAAAGTTAACATGTTTTGATAATTCATTGCATATTCAAAAAAAAAAAAATATTTTATGATAAATAAAGTATAATTTAATAAAAAAGTCTATATGTTTTCAGAATTCATTGCAGATTTATAAAAAATTTTCTAATTTGTTTTTTTCTAGTGTTTTTATTTTCTATGTTTAGTGTGTTTAAGGGCAGCATGTTAAATATTTTTGGTAAAGTAACTGAGAGGGTGTTCTTTTTGTAATTATTTTTGTGTTGTTCTACTTTGTATCTTCCCTCTGAGCGACATTTGATGTTATGTTGATGATCGATACGTTGAAGAAATCTGGGGTCATCGTTAAATTCAGAGATTAGTGTTGTATAATAGATTCCTTTTATCTGTAGCGCCTCAAGTTTTTTTGATATTGAAACTTCTTCGTTGGTGATTGTGTTGTTGTCGGTTGCTGAGAAACAATAGTTTTTCCAAAGTAGTTTTAGCAGTCTGTTTTGGGTTGTCTGGAGAGTTCGACAATATGTCGCTGATCCCCATGCCGTTATGCCGTGTCTTATGTAGGATTGTACTAGAGAAAAGTGGGCTTGTTTCAGCACGCTATAGGTAGAGCAGTTTCTTAAGTGGTACAGCATGAACGAAGCTAACCGAAGTTTTTTATGCTGGTGTTCTATGTCTGTTTTCCACTTAAAGTTTTGGTCAACGTATACTCCTAGTTTTTTGTACGTATTGATCAGCTCTATGTGGGTTGTACATGTGTCATACGTACTATGTTGATTTGCGTTGTTACTGATGGCGGATTTGTGTATGCATTCTGTGTCGTGGAATTTTATATTTATATTTGAGTATCCAATATGTGGTGGTTTAATGTGCATTACTTTTGTTTTGCTTTCGTTGATAATCAGTCCATTATCATGACACCATTTTGCCACAATATTCAATTCTTGTTGCATCGTATATATCGCAGAATTAATGTTTTTATCTGCAACAACAATTGCGGTATCATCTGCATAGGCATACGTAGTGCTGTTTTTAAGCATGTTTAACATATCATTGTCGTAAAGTATGTACAGAATTGGTCCTAACTTTGATCCTTGTGGCACTCCATAATTTGACGGTGTTTTGTCGCTAAGGTTGCTGTTTATTTTAACTTGATAGTTTCTACAAGCAAGATAATTTCTAAACCAATTAAAACAGTGTCCTCGCATTCCGTTTCTCTCTAAAGTTTGGATTAATTTTTGATGGGATAATGTATCAAATGCCTTACTAAAATCAATGAACAAAACTAGGCAATGAGTGTGATTACTGAGGCAGTCGTTTATATGATTTGAGAAGTTTCCTAGTAATTGCTTTATATTTTTGCCCTTTTGGAATCCAAATTGATTTTGGTTTATTATTTTATATTTGTTTATGAATTTATTGAGTCTTCTCACAACAATTTCTTCAAGATTTTTTTCGATTACTGGTAGGATTGATATTGACCTATAGTTGTTATATTCGTCTTTATTTCCATTTTTGTGTATTGGACGAATGATGGATGTTTTTAGCATATCTGGTACTATAGCATTTTCCAGGCTTGAGTTGACAAGTAATGTTAATAATGGAGTTATATGACTTGCATTGCATTTAATGTCTTTTGGGCGTATTCCGTCTCCTCCTGCACCTTTTTTAACATTTAGTTTTGTAAGTATTTTGTATATTTCTTCTTCATTTGTAGGACTGAAATATATGGAGTTTGTAATTGTCGTTTCATTATTATTTATTGTTTTTATATTGCATTTGTGTAATATTTTTTGTACGTTTTCATCGAAATTTAAGGCAAATTTATTTGCAATGTCTATACTATCGCTTTTGAAGCTTTTTATTATTGTATCATCAATACTACTAACCCGTTTACCGATAATCTCGTTTATTAATTGCCATGTTGCCCGTATGTTGTTTTTGTTTTCTATAAAAAGTTTCCGATAATATTCATTTTTTTGCATATATTAGTTTTTTATTTAGATTATTTCTGAATTTTTTTATATTCAATTTCGTATTTTTTATTGTTTCGATTATTTTTCCATTTTTTATATAGTTTATCCCGTTTGTCACAACATTTTATGATTTCTTCACTTAACCATGGGTTTGGTGTTCTGGTATTTTTTTTAGTTTTATTATGTTTTTTTCAATTTTCATATATCGCCGATAATTTTTGGTGTATGTTATTAAATAATTCATTTGTATTATTACTGCAGCAGATTATATCATTCCATTTGTTTTCTTTGATCTTATTATTAACCATAAATGAGCTTATTCGCGCACCCTGATCATTAGTTGTTTCCGTTCTTATTTTCTGTTCTTATTTTCTGTTTCAGTTTCTTCCTTTACGCAACAAAATATAGAGTAATGGTCTGATATTATTGTTTTCACTATTGTTGTATGTATGTGTGAGTTATTTTGATGATGCTTTGTTAGCAAGTGATCTATGGAAGTTCTCGTGTTATTGTTTACGTCCTCACGTGTGCACTCGTTCACATTACAATGCAATCCATTTGACATTACCATGTCTAAGTATTTAGTTGTTGTGATGTTCTCTTTAAGTAAGTCAATGTTAATATCTCCCACTACAATTGCATTTAGTTTTTTCTTTATGTTGTTTATTATTTCATCCATTTCTTTAATAAAAGCAGTGACGTTTTGTGAGGGGGGCCGATATACATATATATAAAATCAACTTGTAATAGTTCAAATGATTCAGTGTTATTTGCAATTCGTATGTAATTTATGTTTTCCCTGATGTAAATGGCGATTCCACCGCCCTTACCAATCCTATTTAAGAATAGGGCATTGTATCCTCTTATATAAATTGGTTTCTTCATCTGAAATATTGGTTTCGACTAATATTATAAGTTTTACCTTATCTAATATATTGTGTATGCTAGCTAGTAGAGGTGTAAAATTGGTACGTAAGGATCGAATATTCATAAAGATTAGTGACGTGGGATAACTTAAGAGATCCTGGCTGATTTGTGAAAAAGTATCTGTGTTTGTTATTGTATACATTTTTTTTTTCTATTTATATATTATATTTTCGATTCTTTTTTTTTATGTTAATTTTATTATTATTATTATTGTGCAATTAAATCTATGTTATTTTCATTTTCAATTAATATTGCAGCTGCATTTTCATCCTTCTTTGCAAATATATGCCCATTGCGAACCCATACAAATTTCCATTCGCACTCCTTAGCTTTATTTTTTGCCAACCATAGTATCTGACGATTATGTGCTGTAAGTTGATCATTGACGTATATAAAGTTAGAGGTGCTGCTGTTATTGTTATCTGCATTGTTGTTAGAAGAGTTGCTGTTGACAGTAGAAATGCTGTTGTTTAGTACATCCCCATTGACTCTATGTCTTTTTATTTTGCTTATCAACTCCTTTTTCTTACTTAGAGAGCAAAATTTAACAATAACTTTGTCTTTTTTTTTTCATATGGTAGGCATTACTAATATCGTTATTGTTGATGTTTACATCAACCGATGCTGCTATTGTTTTTATTATTTCGTTAGCGTTCATTTCTTGTTTTTGTATGTTTTTTATTTCAATGTTTTTATTTATTATTTGTTGCTCCAATGAGTTGACCTTGCTTTCCATTTTTTGCATACGTATATCTTTATCTTTGTTTTGTTCTTTAAGTTCATTGACCTGGGTTGTAAGAGCAGTTAAGTTTTCAGTTATTTGCGTAAGAGATATGGTTAGTGTATTAGTTAACTGTTGTATACTTGTTTTAATCTCTTTCTTATCGGATTTGAGTTCTGACACGTCTGCTTGCACATTACACACACTTGAAAAAAGCAAAAAAAAAAAACGCTCGCAATTTAACCAAAAAAGTGATCGTTAATTAATATAATGTTCGAGTGCAAAATACTCGATGATGTTCGAATTTAGCCGCATCCACTTTATTCTCTAGAAAAAAAAAAATGGCTCGGCAAGAAAAAATCAGAGTCGAATGAGGATGTCATAGCCTAATTTAAGGACATTTCGAAATCTTACTTTGCGAAGGTATTAAATGGATGGATGAATTTTATGGAGAAAAAAAGAGACAAATTTGAAAATTAAAAAAGAATCAATTGGAATCAAATGTGTTTGTATAGACTTATTGACTCTCCCTCGAAAATATCATTAGCTGAAATGCAAAGCGACGTAATTAACAAAAAATTCAAAATAGGTTTTTTCGATTTGATTATGATGTTTTTAATCAAATGCCATGTCCCCACATATATTTCGACTCATACGATCGATCATAAAGAAAATCAAAAGAATTTAACTGGAAGCGCATATACGAGCATAACAATATGTATAACATTTTTAGTTTCTGCTCTAAAAGAAAAAAAAAAACTAGTTAAGATTTTTAAAGTAAAAAGAATTATTTCGAAGCCCTGCTTGAATACTAAAAGTTTAAGTTTAGTAAGCACACTACAAACGTACACAAATCGTTGAAGTAAACGTTTTGGTGACGACTATTCAAGGAAATAATTACAACTACAACAAGCCTTTTGTGGGAAGAGTTTTCGATCATCGTAAGCTACATGTACAAATCGTGCTTTGCATGCAAACTATGGAAATTTATATTTAGTTAAAAGACGCCAAGCAGCTTTTCAGCCATCGCATTGTAATACAAACGCATATTTAATGGAAAGTTTAATTTGTTAGAAAAATGTGTACATATAAAATAATTTTAAAATAGTTGTTCTACATAGTTTAAAGTAGACTGCGTTTAAAAATATAATTTTTCATAATCATGTGCGTACGTTTCCTTATATGGGACAATTTCTGCAAAAGATTTCTAATTATCGATCTTTTAGGGCATAATCACGATCCACTTTGATTTTTCTTTTGAAATATCTTAGACGTGTGTTGCTTTCGTCAACAACCAATTAAGCACATTGAAATACAAATCTATCCAGCTCTTAAGGGTGGATTTCTTCTTAAAGTGTTAGTGTAATATCTTCTGTTAAGTGGTCGTAGAAACGTGTCATATTTGAAAAATTAATCATATAAAAGAAATTTTTTTTTAAGTTACACGGTTGGCAGGACTCTTTTACTTCATTGATTAACTAATTTGCACTCCTCTGAAGATGCAATTGAAGTTTCTCGTCAGTGCTTATTATAAATAATAACGAAAATATTTGAAATATACTTGAGAACCACATCCATCTTATATACGAATGCTTTTCCATAATTCTATTTCAGAAATTCTATTTGTGCGGTATTATACCGAAAAGTAAATTATATAAAAACATTTTGAACCTCTTAAAAATGTGTTTAGTTTACATTTCAACTGTTTTCTGTGAAGAAAGAAGAATATTAATTGTTGACAAATGGAAGGCACATTCAATCCGACCAGTACTTGAAACTAGCCAGAAGTACTGTGATCATACTCTGGATAGGAATTTTAAAACCTTATCTACACTTGATAAAAAAAATTAACTAAGTTGAATCATTGTTTTTTTTTTTTTTTTTTGTAATAAATTATTAATTATTAAATTATTATTTTTTTAAATAGCAGGTAAAAACGTAAAAAAAAAAAAAATGCATGTTAATAACGGGTGATTTTTTAAGAGCTTGATAACTTTTTTTAAAAAAAAAACGCATAAAATTTGCAAAATCTCATCGGTTCTTTATTTGAAACGTTAGATTGGTCCATGACATTTACTTTTTGAAGATAATTTCATTTAAATGTTGACCGCGGCTGCGTCTTAGGTGGTCCATTCGGAAAGTCCAATTTTGGGCAACTTTTTCGAGCATTTCGGCCGGAATAGCCCGAATTTCTTCGGAAATGTTGTCTTCCAAAGCTGGAATAGTTGCTGGCTTATTTCTGTAGACTTTAGACTTGACGTAGCCCCACAAAAAATAGTCTAAAGGCGTCAAATCGCATGATCTTGGTGGCCAACTTACCGGTCCATTTCTTGAGATGAATTGTTCTCCGAAGTTTTCCCTCAAAATGGCCATAGAATCGCGAGCTGTGTGGCATGTAGCGCCATCTTGTTGAAACCACATATCAACCAAGTTCAGTTCTTCCATTTTTGGCAACAAAAAGTTTGTTAGCATCGAACGATAGCGATCGCCATTCACCGTAACGTTGCGTCCAACAGCATCTTTGAAAAAATACGGTCCAATGATTCCACCAGCGTACAAACCACACCAAACAGTGCATTTTTCGGGATGCATGGGCAGTTCTTGAACGGCTTCTGGTTGCTCTTCACTCCAAATACGGCAATTTTGCTTATTTACGAAGCCATTCAACCAGAAATGAGCCTCATCGCTGAACAAAATTTGTCGATAAAAAAGCGGATTTTCTGCCAACTTTTCTAGGGCCCATTCACTGAAAATTAGACGTTGTGGCAGATCGTTCGGCTTCAGTTCTTGCACGAGCTGTATTTTATACGGTTTTACACCAAGATCTTTGCGTAAAATCTTCCATGTGGTCGAATAACACAAACCCAATTGCTGCGAACGGCGACGAATCGACATTTCACGGTCTTCAGTAACACTCTCAGAAACAGACGCAATATTCTCTTCTGTACGCACTGTACGCATTCGTGTGGTTGGTTTAATGTCCAATAAAGTAAACTGAGTGCGAAACTTGGTCACAATCGCATTAATTGTTTGCTCACTTGGTCGATTATGTAGACCATAAATCGGACGTAAAGCGCGAAACACATTTCGAACCGAACACTGATTTTGGTAATAAAATTCAATGATTTGCAAGCGTTGCTCGTTAGTAAGTCTATTCATGATGAAATGTCAAAGCATACTGAGCATCTTTCTCTTTGACACCATGTCTGAAATCCCACGTGATCTGTCAAATACTAATGCATGAAAATCCTAACCTCAAAAAAATCACCCGTTACAAAAACTAAATTTACATTAAATATTGCTTAATTTAGTAACTTTGCACTTTAAGACCTCTGTGGGCCGATTTGGCATCGACTTATCCAGTTTTAAAGTATCCTTTTTACTTATTTTACTCCACTTATCCAAAATGACACTTTTTAACATTTCCTTTGAGGTTATTTTATGCGCTCCAGTAAGTTCCACAAATGCTCTATAGGTTTATGATCGGGCGATTATGATAGTGATTTTTAGTATCCTGTTGGAACCAAAAATCTTCACCAATGCCCAGTTGTTATTCGCTTTGTTTTATATTTCGTTTTTATATGTTTACTAGCTGAGTCCGGTCCGCGTTGCTGGCCCGAAGAAAACATCTGGATTTTATATTGCATCTAAATTTTAATACCGAGTGTCGGGCAAAAGTAAAGCACGAACTCCCTCGAAAATCCTTAAATACATTGCATTTAATAATATTATGAATATGACTGAAAAAAAATATACGTTTTCTTGAATATTTTAACACCAGCGCCACCTACAGGTGAAAAACTTTGTCAGCAACTTTAGTTTTATGTACATAATATATGTTGCGAATTTGAGCTAAATTGGACCGTAAATAAATTTTTTGGGAAAATCTCGACCCCAGCGCCACCTATCAGGTACAAAAGAAAGTTATGCAAATCGGAGAACCAAAGGAACATATGGTATGAATACGAAGTCGCTAGCATTAGTGGTTCCACAGTTATTAGAGTACCAACATACGCACCAACGTTTTTATATATTAAGATGTATCCAATTTGTTCCATTATAGACTCAATAAATACGTGTTTAGCACTCCCTTGTCAAACTAACGCTTCTCCTTTAATGCCGAAAATGGTATACTTGCTTTCATCTGAAAATAAAACCCGTTCCCAAAATTCTGGAGCCTTGTTTAAATACTCATTTTAAAAGTCCATACGTTTTTTTTCCGTTGACATCGGAAATGAATGGCTTTTACGTGCTACGCGACCATCTTCAGGGCATGCTCAGGAAATTCTGTGCTGACATGTTTTCCGATTTTATAACTAATTTGCGAAGCAGTAATTTTGGGATTCTCTTTTACTGACACCAAAAAAATAATGCATACTCACAAATAACAGCATGTAATGTTCAAGTGGTTATTTCTAGCCGACCTGAATGGGGGGGTTGTCATATATCAGGTAAAAGTCCCATGAGAGTAAATTCTAATGGCGGTATGTTTTTTTTTGATCAGATTTTACGCGTCACAAAAATGGCCTTCATGGAAGGATACCACACAAGAAACCATACATATCCGTGTCAAATCAGACAAAACTTATGAATTAAAAAAAAAAAAATTACAAAAATAAGACAAAAATAAAACATATTATATACAGACGAGAGCAAATTCGAAATTTTCGGAGCGAAGAAGCCCCCCAAAAATATGACATGCTAAGAATGAAGCCTTCAAAGAAAACTGTGTTATAAACACTGTCAAACACGTTGAAGGCTCAGTTATGGTTTGGGGATTAATGGCGGCAACATGTGTTGGTAATCCTATTTTTTTTTTGCCAGGCGCCTCTGAGATGATTTCATTAGATTCCTTTAGAAGAACATACGAATTCAAATTTTTTCTGATACTGCACACTCCTTTATCTTGTTGTATAGATTAAAACCACCATGATTAGTTTGTAGTTGTTCGATTTCTATGCACCACATTTTATTCAATACTCGTATTGTCACTATTTCTGTATTTTCTCCTTTCATTCATCAGTAGAAGTATTTTATCGGTTATCCATTTGTTTTTTGCGCTTTGTTATTCCGTTTAACATAGACGATGTCGTCTCCCACAGTTCTATTGGGTCTAAATCTATATTCACCATATTCTAAAAGTTTTCGGTTATTTTTCATGTTAAAAATCTTTAACCTGTGGGTTTTTTAATTTTTCCAAATCTAAATGAAGATGCTTTTTTGATTTTTTCACAGAAGAAAGTTTTGTTCTCAATTTAGCACACATCAGATTGAGATCCGATCGTACATCTGCTCCAGGATATGTTTTGGCATTGATGTTTGACGAAAAAAAACTTTTATTTCTTAGTATATAACCTATTTCGTTACGTACAATGTTGTGGGTGTTATCTAATGCCGACATCCAAGTGTACAATCTTCTGGGAGGTAGTGAAAAAAACATTTTTGTAATTTTAAAACCATATTCTTTGTAAAATTATATTAATCGATCAACACGATCGTTTCGTTCTCCCAACCAAAAAAAAAAAATTTTGTCAATTTTAAAACTCCAGATATATCAGCATAAAACGTTTCTATTTAACTTTCGGCGCTACCTGTGCACATTGGTCATAATCGTAGAAAACTTGGCATTTGTATGAAGGAGGCATCCAATGTGCATAAAACTTACACCTTAAGGTTTTTGCGGTCGCTGATTTCAAATTTGAAGTCAGATTTTTAAAAAACAAAATGGCGGACCCAATGTGGGGGACATTTTTTTAAAAAGCTGCTAAATTTCTATACAATTGAAAAAGAGGAACTTAAATGCTTATAAGTAAAACAAATGAATTTTAATATCAGCACATTTTATTTATTAATATTCAAAGTCTTTATATTCTTCTGATTCAGATTCAGAATCAGATTCCAATTTTGTGTCGGAGTTTTTATCATCAGTTGTGTTCATTAATAGTGACAATACTTTCTGTGGGAGTGTTTGTTTATATTTGTAGCAAGCTCTCTTACTTAAATAGATACTTGATATTAATGGATCAGAAGAATCTAATACGCGATGGAAAACATCTGCAAGGTTGTGTTGACGATTATCTTTCCTTGCGTGATTCAGTCTGTCTGATTTGTACAGTCTATGGCGCGACTCAGAAACCTCCTCACTTAAAACTCCTAAGGGAAGCTCTGCATTTTCCATTATTTGCTTTTTATGCACAAGCACTTTGTGCACTGTGGGGCGTCATAGGTAACCAAGGATATTTTTCATGTATCATGTTGCCAGTTTGAAAACAAAACTGCTCAAATTAATCGAGGTCGATTTGCAACTGACATGATAGCGCGATTACAATTATTTTTAAATTGTAGATCAAATCAACATCAATTCCGGTAATTGAAGAAAATAGCTCTATATTTTCAAAAGCTCGGCGAGCTGTGTTGCCGTCGTTACTGCCACCAAAACCTCCTGTTTTTGGCATATAAACTCTTAGTCCCATTTTAGTTAAAAACACCTGCTGTATATGCTTCTTTCGAAATGCAACCGCTTCCTCACCCTCATCACGTATTTGCCATTTTCTTCTTTCAAGTCTGTAGCATGCATTAAGAAGAAACTCAAAAAAGCGGATTTTGCAATGAAGAGGACTGATCCCTTACTTAAGTGACTACTTTTTTGGTTGAAAAACAGGGGCTCGAAAATCTTTCTCTTTTTAAAAAACGCTTTGATTAGCTCCACAAACAGGACACGATTGAAAAGACTTTGTTTCGGTCAAAATATTTTATATTTTACCATCAATCAAGGTATAATGCATACGAAAATCGACAATTAATTTTATGGTTATCCATCAATCGAAATACGCGTGGTTGCAACTGCGAAATCTCTTGCCTTATGATTTTATCTTCATTTAACACGACTGGTTTAGTCTCTTTCACAAACTCAAGTTTGAGTGGCCTACAAAATCTCACTGATTTTGGCATAGAATTGCTCCAGATTATTTCCCCGCTTGAAGTAACCAAACGAAGAGGAACTAACGTCGTTGCAAACAAAGAAGAGTCATCTTCAGAGTTGTCATTTTCCAAAAATTGCTTCTTGTAATTGGAGTGGCCTGTACAGCTGTCAAATCCATAGCTAAGAATGAGAGTTGCATTTACATCTAGTGCAGCTTTAGGTGGCAACAAAACGGGAATGTAGTCTTTTAGCAACTCAACAATTCACTGGGCAGTGTTTTGTAAAAGAGACTGTAAAGACACTTTTGCAGTTTTCTCACATTCAGTAATTCCACTTAGCCCACAAAGATTTTTGTATGCCAGAACTTTAACATAAGAAGGATATATGTCGCTATTTATTGACTTATTTAGTTGGTATATGTTAATATATTGTTGTTTTGTAAAATTGTTTTCAAGTATAAAGGCTAGAGCTTCAAGTTCAGATAGAGGTTTAGGATCCTTATCGGCCATTTTCAGTGTTTTACGCACCTTCGAAACTTTTTGAGGACTACTGGCAGACCGCCGCTAAAACACTCTTGCCTTCTTTGCGCGTTGACATATCTGCTGCCATTAACAAAAGCTCAGTTTCATTCGACGATTTTGCGCATAAAGTTGCTGCATCCAGTCTTTGAGCTCTTACTAGGGTTACCACATGGCCTGGAATGAGCTTGATTGTCAAGATTTTTTAGGTCTTGTCAAGTGTCAAGATAAAATTTATTTTGTCAAGCAAAAACACTTGTTCGCGTTTTAAAGTTTATTTTTAATTTTTAAAATTTTAAAAATGTAATATTAAAAAAATGTATCATCAATTGTTTAACCACCAAACCCCAACACTGATTCTTATAGTTTTTCCCAAAACCCATAATTCATTTTAATAGTTAACTTAAAAAGTGCCAACACTTGCAATTCCCCCCCATACACAACATTTTGCCCAACACTAAAAAATGTACAGCATTAAACAGGTGATTGGAATTGTTTTGTTGATATAAATAGTAAGTTTAAATTATTTAATTTTATATTTGTTTAAGAAATTTAATATAATTTTATTTATAGAATAATATATTGAGCCTTCTGTTGTCCATTTACCATGGAAAATAACGAACATGCTCGACCTTCAAAAAAGGTTAGATATACAACATTCTGCGACAGATGGATTGAAGAAGAAAAATATTGCACATGGATAAAAACGATGATTATACAGCATTTTGTATATTATGCCAAATTGATATTTCTATAAAATATGAAAGAAGCCGAGTATTACAGAAACATATCCAAGCAAAACGACATATCAAATTAGTACTGTCTCAAAAATTGTCACACAGCATGATAAACTTTGTTGTTCCAAAAGAGGATTCAAACATATCCATGTGCGTTTTTCAAGGGCTTAGTTACAACAGCTTAGACTGCCAAATCAAATTAAGTTCTACTATATTTTGCGACAGTAAAATTGCTAGTAAAATATATTGTGGTCGTACTAAAGCAGCAGCTATAACATGAAACGTATTGGCACAAGAAAAAACAGCTTATGCATTAAAAGAAAGTTTTGTCTTTTCAATAAGCAGGGACACATCAAATATTGGAATGTGAAAACATATCCATATGCCGTTCAATATTTCGATGCTGAAACAGGAATACATCAGAAAATTTTGGATTTTTATGAAGAACCAAAGGCTTCTAAAGACATTTTTTTGGCAATATCTTAAGAATAACAAAGGAAAATAATCTTAACATTCAGCAAATTACAGCATACAGTGCTGATAACGCGGCAGTAAATTACGGTGTTCATAATTCCGTGTTTAAAAAACTTAAAGATGTAAACCAGAAAATTATAAAGGCAAATTCCAATTGCCATGTAATAAACAACTGTATCAAAAGTGCTTTAAATGCTTTATCTGTTGATATTGAAAACATTGTGATTAAAACTTTCAATAAATTTAGCTCATCAGCTTTATCATACGAAAGGTTAAGGGAATGCTTTGAGTTTGCATGCATCGAATACAAACATCTACTTCGGCATGTTCCCACACGATGGCTTTCCCTCTTGCCCGAAATTGACCAATTATTACATTCTTGGCATGCAGATAAAAGGTATTTTTTGCAAAAAGGAAAAAACAACTGCAGAAAAGTTATCTGGGAATTTGTATCATATGGAATTTCAGATACTGAACTAAATAATGAGGATGAAGAATGCACTTCTGAAGAATTATCAGATGCATATTTGTATTTCATTCATAATGTAATGCATGAATTCCATTCAGCTATATTAGCACTTGAAAATGATTCTTGCACAATAGTGGAAACTCGCAGCATAATGAGTAAACTTATGAATAAACTTCAAAGCCGAAGAAAAGATGGGTTTTATGAAAGTAAAGTTTTGGTTACTTTAAAAAAAGTTTCAAATAATGATATTCAAACATTCAAATTAGAAGTAAATCAATTTTTATCCAATCCGATATCCAATTCTATTGACAACAACATGTTATTTACAGATTATTGCTGTCTTCCAGAAGTGTTTGATCAATTGCCAAAAGATATTCCGATTGATAAAATATGGTCTTACTTTTTAAAAAAATGTGATAAAAATAACTTAATTAATATATTTAAATTGATCTCATTTATTTTGTCTATTCCAATCAGTAACGCTTTCTGTGAAATAACGTTTAGCATATTAAGAAATTTATATTCTAAAAAAAAGAATATAATGTCATTTGACTTTATAATGGCTGAACTATTAATAAGACAAAAT
Source organism: Cordilura impudica (assembly GCA_963682025.1). Classification (NCBI taxonomy): domain Eukaryota; kingdom Metazoa; phylum Arthropoda; class Insecta; order Diptera; family Scathophagidae; genus Cordilura; species Cordilura impudica. The sequence continues at coordinate 148,910,482 of OY821518.1, read as the reverse complement.
TTTGATGAAAATTGTAAAAAGTTTTCAAAATTTTTTTAACGCCCAAAGGAACAGAACTAGTGTGGAAAAATTAACTTAAAGCATTACTACGATGTAAATAACTTGTAAGATGTAAGATGTTTATATTATTTGACAGAGACTGAATTGTAATTGTTACGTTTTTGTTTTTCTAAGTTTTTCTATAATTTTTTATGTTTTTCTTGTTTTTTTTTTAAATAAAATTTAGCTGTTTTATACGAATGAGTAATATTATTTGTCAAGATATTTGTTTGAAATCCAGCTTACTTGAGCTTAGTGTCAAGCTGGCTGGGTTTTGGGATGTGGCAAGCCTAGCTCTTACTGACTTCTCTTTAAAAGACAATTTTGGTCGTCCACTAACTGGCTGTTTTCTTGTTTGGATAACCGTGTCTTCACTAAGCCACTCTGCAAAAATTTTTTTTTAAGTTCGTTCGTTTCTCTTCCACCCACTTTCTGCCATCGAAGTTCCACGTTTTTGCACCACGTTTCTGCTTTTTTACAAATCTTCAGCATATTTTTTTTAGAAACTTCACTGTTTATAGTAGCTACAAACAAATCACGGACGGCTATATGCTGTTGTTTGCAACTTGACTTGCAATTCTGTTTCCAAATTGAATACAACTCTGCGTTACGGATTCTTATGGTTCCTTTAAGAAGTAACAACAAAACAATTTTTTTAAGAAAGGCAAAAATAAGAAAATATAGACGTATTTATCTTTCTTTCTTTACCTTGACGACTTTTATCCATAATGTACAATTGTGGATTGTTTTGAATATTTTCAAATTACAGGATTTCACAAATTATAGAATTTTTCAAAATAGAAAAAACGTCGCTTGCACAAATCAAAATTCTATGTCAATAACGGCTATCAAGCTTTAAATACATTGTTTTGTTTTGCTTCCTTTGACGTTTCCATTTTTCGTTAACAAGCAGGACATAAAATACATTTTACATACATCAAACGTAGCCGTCTTTGGAAACCACATATGAAACTTTCGAAAAGCATGAAAATTAACGACTTCGGGTACCTTGTGAAAATATTGCCCGATCTGGTCGTTTTTGCATGAGTTTTTGATGAACAATTTTAAAAACCGGTAAAAAATTTGTAGCGGTCTGCATACAAAAAAACACGAAAAATATTGGAAAAAAAATTAGCAGTCTCAAAAAATCCCCTTTGCGGGAAAAAGGGAGAAAAAAGGGGAATAGACTATGGTAATTTAGAATGGGGAAACACTACTCCTCCTTGTAGAGGTAAGGATTTGGTGTGCCTAGGTGATCCAATATAAGTTTAGCTCCTGGTTTCTTTATCGGTATTAATTTTAAAGCTTCTCTAAAAAGCCATTATTTTCTTAATAGAAGAACTTTATTATTCAAAAAAAAAAATATATATATTTTTATTGAAAAACAAAAAAGTTACAGCAACTCAAACTTAGGCAATTTTTATCTGCAACAAATACAAAAACACATGCTTAATGCAAATGTCGACTTTGAAAGGCTATAACTTCACTATAAAAGCAGCTAGATCAAAATTTTTTTGGACTTAATGCCAAAAAATCCAAAATATGACCAATGTGCTGTGGTAGGAGCATAACTCTGTATTAAGGGCGGGGTAAGGTTTTAAAGGCGAAAAAGGCGTCTTTTTATGATTTTATCGAAAAAAAGTTGTTATGCGGTGAACATCATAACTCGTTACTGAAGCAAAAAAAGAAATCGAAATGCGTTTAAAAGATTATATGTTCCCTAGGTAATCAGGAAGAGTTTGTTTATATTTTTTTTTTTTTTATTATTTTTGGCAGCATTTTAAAGTGAATAACACGGTTTTTGCTATAAAATTTCGGTGAATGGGAAAAATTGTTAAAAGAAAAACTCTCCCTGATTACCTGTTGATTTATGTGTAGAAATAGTGTATAAAATTTCAAAAGGATTGGTCAAGTAGATTTTGAGTTGTGATATTCACGGATTACAAAAATGTTGTTTGCAAGAAAATCGATTTAATGTGTTTAACATATACGATATACCGTATGAGGGCAGGTCGCTTGAAACACTGTATTTTTTGCTCCGATTTACTTGAAAAGGTTTTAAAACCCTACCCCGCCCTTAAGGGTTTCGCATCTAATTTCATTAGCATAATCCTATCGGAAATTGGTATAATATCCGTCACACTCCTCTTAACATACATTAGTATACAGTTGTAGCACCCAATTCCCATTTGCCTGAATTTGGCAGCCAGGTTTCAGTAATACCAAGAATGTCGATCTGCAATATTTTTATTTCTTTCACGATATTCAATAGCTTTCATATAGGCTACGTACATTTTATGTAGCTAAGTTAATTGAATGTTTGGTTTAACCTCCGGGGATTCTTAGCACCCTCGTATTGCCGGAGACTGAAGGCCATTGATTATTTCTGTTCTGCATGTCATTTACTAGGGAATTTCGTACTTCAGTGATTTCCCGTCGCCTTCTAAAAGATCAATATCAGCCGCTCTTCACATAAAGTCAAACGCTGTTCGTAGCCGCCCAATATGGCATAGATGTTACAGGTTGGTCATTGAATACTTGAATGGGGCCAATTGCTCGCCATGTCGTCAGCGCTGCATTGGGACTCAGAATTTATTCAAAGAGTGGTGCCAACCACTCTTCGATCGTATATAAGAATTTAAAAAGCGTTCTGAAAGAAAAAAGATTCAATATTAAAAATAATGATAAAAAATATCGTACAAGCAAGATTTACTATCTACAGGATCATATTTTAATAATGTCCTCTGCAGAGGACAATGGTAATGAAAAAAATTTTAAAAGTTTAACTTTCTCGATTTGCAGAACGCATTCCAACTCATATGAAAACGCGACAACATGATTGGTATGGTCTTAGGAGAACTAGCCTAGCTGACGTTCGATCATAATCAAATTTTATGAGGGTATATAAATGTGCTTAGCTTTGAGCACGATGAAACCATAACATAAATTTTCACTTAATAAAAATTTAAAATTTTCTTTATTAGCCTTTTAAAATATGATGAAATATGTTTTTCTTATGTTATTACGGTCTAATTCATAAACGTTTCATTTGTTTTATAGTTTTATGATGTCAACACTAGCCCTCTTTAGTTGTCAATTTGTTGGTAGTTATGAATAAAGTAAATAAATTATCTACTCGGTAATTGAAGAATATTTAATTTATTTTCTTTTATATGAGGAATTATTTTAATTTATAAAGAAAAAAAAAACAAAGGAATAAAAAATATTTGTAAACAAATGATAAAAGTAGAAAAGAATAATTTTTACGCATATTTGTTCCACGTGGTAGTAAAAGTAGTCGAATAACGAATATGGCACAGCAAAATAAACAAAACTGATTTGTTTTGATTTTATTTTAATTTGTATGTGAATAAACAAAGAAAATGGATGAAACAATCAAACAAACAAATTCTGCATACTGTTTTTTGCATTAGCCCATGAAGATCATTTTGAATCTATGAACTTTATTTTTTAGAAAAAGATAAACTTTGCAATTAACACCTGAACTTACTTCTCTCCGACCCCAGCAACGCAATGCCTCTAAAGGCCAATTTAGACTATCACACCGTGTAATGCGACCTGTCAATAATTTGAGTATTATGAAAAAGTCATGTAAAAAGCTTATGTTATGAAATTCATAGTCTGTAGAATTTTATTTTCGAAGTCCGATGGTTTTAGAAACATTTCTAAAAACTTGCAATTTTCATCGGACCAGAGTTGTGTTTTTTTTTTTGGTAATATGTATTAAAAAAAAAAAAGGTAAACAAAAGCAAAGAAAGTGGAAATTTCAAAATAAATTTGTTATTCTTAACAGCTGTTTTCATAAGACTTGAGTGTGATGGTGTAAATGGCCAAAATATGCAGAAATAAAGTCGGTACAACTCTGTCATAAAGTGAATTTCATCGGATTTTTATTTAAAAAAATCATACGACTGAGTGGTATCGTGTAAATGGGCCTTAAACTATATACATATGTAAATGTAAATAAACAGCAAAAGGATCACTGAAAGTACTATGAAAGCGCTTATGAGAGTTATTACAGAAAAACTGAGACGAAACAATAAATTTGGCATTAATTCAAATAACATACATTTACTTGAATTTTTAATAAAATCGCTTATTTCGTTCAAAAGTTATTGCTATTAATTTATGTTACAATTTTTATGTGCGCAATCCGAACACCGAACAACAATTTTTCTTATTTTTATTTATGTATTTAGAAAGATATGAGTAGATGTCGAGAGGGTGCCTTATATGAGAGCAATGTTCTGGCAAGCTCTTTTATATTCATAAAATTTTTTGGCCAATATTGTTTATTGTATCTAATTTTTGCATTTTTTCATTCCTCTATAATTATCTTGATTTATGCTTTGATGACTTTATATTTTCCAATGTAATTTAATTTATTAATTTTCTTCTTAAAATGTAATTATTTTACAAATAACGTGATCCATATTGTTCAATAAAAATATTTGTTAATTCATTTCGCCACTTTAGTAGATTTTTGAGTCGTCAGTTCAACGCAAGAAAAATGTTAATATAAATATGTATGTATGTACATATGTTTTTTTTTTTAATTTAAAATGTTTACACTTGGCATTGAATTTTGTATGTCTAGTGGAAAATATGCACATACAGTTGCGAGCATAAAACATTCAACGTTGGCCCACATGTTCTTTGAACGCATCTTTTTCAAAATAACGATAACCAATTCATCCCTTCTTCTGGCTGTTTATTCTTTTATTTGAGAGTATACAAATTACATCATTCCTTTTTAGTTTCTATTACACAAAGTTGAATATTTTTATTTTATTAAAAAATTGAAAAATTTTAGCGAACAAAAAAATTCAACGTAATGAATTAACGGTAAAAGAAAGTAAATTATTGCTTTCCCATTGGAATTTTCTTAAAAAATTTGTACAATACAAATTTTATATTAGAAACAGTTGTCAACTGATAGCAAAATAGCTATTATTAAAGTTTTAAAGCTTAAGTGTAAATAAATCCACTATATTCTATATAACATCTCGATTCCACTTGAGAAAAAGTGTAGAAAGCAAATCAGGTAGTGGTTGCGTGATTAAATGAAGCAAAATCATTAATAGAGTCAACAAAGGAGTGTACCTCGAATTTGCGAAACGGTATCAGTATTGGTGAAGTGAACAGTGGGCTAAGGTCTTGTGGAACAACGAAAGCAAAAATTATTAACAAAGATATTCTCCTAGATATCAGTCAAACATGGAGGATCAGTTATGTGTGGGGTAAGAAGTGATATGTTTAAAATGGAATCATTAATTATATGCCACATAAATATAAGTGATTTCTCCTTTGACGGAGTCGGTCCATTGATCAAAATCTAAGGGATTAAATTCGATTTTGGACAACACATGCTTCCCCATCTTCGAAAAATAAAATGCCCCCTGAGAGTATATTCCAACATTATAACGATCCCAAGCACACATTGGTTTTCAACACCAACCTTCTAATCTAAATGAATTAAAATAAATTTTTAAATTTGAGTGGAACAAAATATCCCTTAACACCATCATATCATTTGTTGATTCTATGCCTTCTTGATTACAAGCGGTAATAAAAAACAGTGGCTACGATACAAAATATTACTTTTAAGTACAGTTCTATAAGAAATGACAATTTAATTTTTACAAACATTTTTAAATACAAGCAGTTGCATATTTTTTGCTTGCATAGAATTAGTACTTATTCATTAAATAACGACAAAAAAAATTATTCGTTAAACTTATTTAGATATAGTAACTTATTTATATATAAAACTTTATTTCATTAAATAAGAAAAAATAATTTTTTCGTTAGATATAAATATCAGTGGTCACACGCATTAACTGCCTAAGTCGAAAATCATGCTTTCGAGAAAAATAACTTTTTATACTTTCATTACGACTTAGGTCAGTATATTTTCATTAATAACTTTTAAAAAAACTGTGTTAGAGAAATGAGGATTTCATGTAAATATAAAGCGTTGTTAGTAGAATATGATAGCATACAAAACTCAAATCGTTCTTAAGTCGACTTAGGCGGTTATCTCTTGTGATCACAGATATACATATAGATATATGTAGTAACTTAAACCACTTTACTACAACTGTAGAAAACAATAAAACAGAAAAAGAACAGAAAAGAATTGGTGAATTGGATTCCGTTATTATCAAAGAGAAACATTTAAGGATCATATAACCCAGCGTTGCATTTTTTTGCTCGCTACTGTATGAATAAATAAATTTCAGAGCGATGAAATATGAATATAACATTGTAATACGAGTGAAATTAGTTTTGTTGTTAATAGTCAAACCAGACAATTATTAATTGTTTGTTGTTGTTGACATCATTTATTAAATGAAACATTTGTTTTGGGCCATGTGCGAGTTTTAATCAAATCTTTGAGTTGATAAAGATTAATTAAACCATAGCAAAGAATATAGAAATAATTTTAATTTTCATGTAATACGAGTATATTTCAATTCTATGAATATAAGACATTTATTAAATTTCCGATAAATAAATAAACAATTTTATTATGAACGTATAATGAAATAAAAAATAAACTAATCAGCCAATATATAAGAAATCGAAAAAGAGTATGCAAATAAATATCAAAATAAATACCAGTTAATATTTTATTACAGAATGCTAATGTTAACCTACCCTGGCATGGCAAAAAAAAAACACTAAAACAAAAAAAAAAAAAAAAATATATCTGTGGTCACAAGCAATAACCGCCTAAGTCGACTTAAGAACGATTTGATTGTGTGGCGCCTAGGCGCCCGTTTAAAAATTATGAATAAAACAGTTTAAATTTAAATACACGAAAAATTTATAATAAATTAAATTCCTTTTAATATAGTAGTAAATTGAAAATTATATTGTTACATATGTACATATGAAAAAAGATTGTGTTTGTAGAAATTATATACATAAGTATCAAAACAGATAAGAAATATTTGGCAAAAAAGTTTTTCAATTTAGAATCTCTTGAAAAACTATATTTCGTGTGAAATATCGTTGGTCATTTAATAGTTTTCTTTGCTTTGGGTTCGATTGAATACGTATCTTAACTTGGCTTGCAACTTTTGATCGTGGCAAAGCCACATACAGTTGGCCGTGTGAAAATACCGCGGTCTCCAAATTAATGCCAACGTAATCAAATGATTGGCCTTGAGCCTTGTTTATGGTAATTGAGTATGCAAGTATTACTGGAAACTGGCGGCGTTATAATATGAAAGGTAATGTGGTATCGGTTGGAGCGAGATCAATCCTCGGAATTAGAACCGTATAATTTTTTGGTCAGCGTTACAGAATCAGTCACTCTCTCAGTCAGTCAGTCAGTCAGTCAGTCAGTCAGTCAGTCAGAGAGTCAGGGATCAGCATAAAAATATTTAAGATATTACCCGGCCTTCACACGTTATATTTTTGGCTTTCAGGTTGTAATGCACTCACACTTTTTTACTCTTTTTTACTAAATCATACGTTTCAATTCTCTCTTTCAATTTTTCAATGGGACAGTTGCTTAACAATTTTTTGACTATTGGATGTGTGATCAATTTGACTTGAACATGGGAAGGCCGGGTAAAGTGAGGAGATTGGAGATTCCCAAAATTATTAAAATTTAATACAATGGAGTTCGCTTATAACGAACCCTGATTGTAATAAATTTTTGTTTATGCGAAGAATTTCTTCGGTCCCAAGAGTTTTAATCACATTTTTTAATACAAATTGCTTCTCTTATAGCGAACAGTGGTTATATCAAACTTTTGACTTTAACAAACATATTTTTTTTTTCCATTACAGAAATTTCGTATATTTTATATATTTAAAAAAATTAATTTCAATTTTATTTTCATTTAATTTTAATACAAAACAAAAACTTCGATTTTCGACTTTCTGCTTCTTTACATAAGGAGTTTTTCATATTAAATGATTTCAAAAAAATATTTTATTTTGATAGAAGCTCGGTAATTTTAGTCTCATTAAGACAAACAATTAATATGTATCTTTTAAGCAATTTAATTTATGTTTTATAACTTTTTAAAATGCCCCAAAATAAATAAACTTATTCAACTAAAAAAAAAACTTTTTAAACCTTTCGGACAAATCAAAAAATACTACGGTTATAACGAACTTAGTCTATAAGGAACTAATTTGGCCGGTCCCGCCGAGTTCGCTATAAACTAACTCCATTTTATTGTAGAAAAATAGAATAGCATAGAAAAAAAACGTTTTAGAGCAAGGTTCCTAAAAGTTTCTTAAGGGGGGTAAGGTTTTAAAAGTTAAAAAAAGTCGTATATTCATAATTCTTTTTTGAAGATATGAATAATGTTGGATTATTTATTTCATATATACGTTATAGCATAATATTTGAAGAATCTTTGGAAAAAATTTCAATTAAAAATTTTAATAAATAAGTCCGTGACAGCGAATCTCCGGAGGCGTTGTTGTTTTGCGGTGAACATCATAACTCGTTACCGGATCATGTAAAATAAAAAAATCGGAACGCGTTTCAAAGGTGATATGTTTCTTGTGGTAGTGACAAAGAGTTTTTTCAACTTTTTTTTTTTTTGCAGCATTTTGAAGTGAAAAACGATTTTTTCTATACAATTTCGGGAATTTGTTGTTAAAAAATGGGAAAGAAAATGGAATTAAATAAAACCCTTCGTGGTTACGTGATGATTTATGTGTAGATATAGTGTCTAAAATTGCAGAAGAGTCGGTTAAGTAGATTTTGAGCTGTGATGTTGACGGACTTTGAATTTATGTATATACTATGATTTATGAGGCCTGTCGCTGGAAACGCTGTATCTTCTTAAGTTTTGCTCTGATTTACTTAAAATTTTGACACAACACTCTCGACATGTTGTGCATTCAGAAAGAGAAATGCAAAAAAGGTTTTAAAACCTACCACCCCTTAAGGAAGTGCAAACACCAATACACCTACAAAAAAGAGAAAAAAATATTTCATATGTCATCATAAATGTAAACTGTAAAAAGCGAACATTTTTCCAGTTATCTGTAAATCCAAAAAAAAAAAAAAATATAAAATAAGGGCGTATTAGTTTTACTTAAAAAACAAAATTATTATTCCAAATCGCCTTTAATTCTTCCATGATAATTTCAATAAATTATTCAAATTAAAATCTTAAATATACCTATTTACGTTATTTATGTTTTTTGTCTAAATTTTTTTAAAGCAAATTATGCAAAAATTAATATGAGTGAAAAAAAATTATTTTGAAAAATTATTCTGAAATTACAATGTAATTTAATTAAACAAAGTCAGAATAATTTAAATTTAAAACTTAATATTGCACTATTTTTTCAAGTGCTTTTCAATACAGAGCTTTAAACGAAATCATAGGTTGGACAACAACAAAATCCACATTGAAGATCTCTTTTTTCTCAAATATTTAACAAAAATGCATACTCTTTGGTAAGTGCTGGCAATCAGAGAACCTGAGCGAAAGCACTCCTAACAATTCAAAACAATTTTGAGATGAAAAACAAAACAGACAAACGGAAAGTTTAGTTTGGTAAAAAAAGTATGTATACATATCGGACGACGTTAAATGAGAAAAATAAAAATGTTTAAAATTTCCTTCATTACTTTTTTTTGCAGAATTTTTTCATTGACCAACAAAGGGAATTTAAAGAAGAATTTGAATAGATATTAGTTTTTTTTGATGCATTTTTTGCGTTCATCTTATTCCATGTGTAACACGAAATCTGCATATGTAGTGCTATTGTCGTTAGCAGTGCTGCTAATTTTGACAACTTATTTTAATTTCGATGATTTTTCAATTTGTTAAAATGATATGTTAAATTTGTTAAAATGATGATTGAAGATTTAAAATTTTCAGTAGTATACAAATTAGGATTTCAAGGGTTAATAATTAATGGGTTGTTAATCGAAAATTGATAGTTTTAGTTCAGTGTAAACGTAAATTACAAAATATGTATAGATTTAATTCTGGGTCAAGTCGTTTCAAAACGGAAATACCTTGAATAGCATCTCCATTTAAGATTTAAGTTTTAATTACGGCTATACTTTAAACCTATATTATATGTTTCAGCTATAGATACATGTCAATAAAATTATTTAGTTGCTTGCTGTGTTAAATTTTTTTCGTTGAAATTTCACCACTAATACATTTTTATATATAGAAATAATCAATGCTGTAACAATATTCGTAATATGAATGATATAAATAAATTTTATTGCTTCCTTTTGTAATATTTTTTCGAGTTTTATAAGCGGTAAAATTTTCTTGACAATTTCTTGTTTAAAAAATGACAATTTTGGCGATTTAGTTTCCAAGATTGTAGATTTTCAGAAGATTTTATTAGCAGCACTGGTCGGTAACAAAGAAGAGAGAAAATTGTGTGTGTGTTTGTATAAAATGAGAAAGATTAAATTTTGTTTGTGGATTCCACATAGCTTTGTAGGGAGTGCTATGTGTGTGTATTATTTCAGAGTTACAGAATCAGTCAGTCAGTCAGTGAGTCAGGGATCAGCGTAAATATATATAAGATAAAAAGCTTTTTTTTTCTCGAAAGCATGATTTTCGAGTTAGGCGGTTATTGCTTGTGAGCACAGATATATGGTTAGCTGAAGTTTACTAACAACGTATAATAACTTTTCTGTCTATTAAATTAAAAAATATTGTAGATTGAAATAAATATTAAAAAGTAAAAATTAAATATTATAAATATTAAAGTCTTACAAATTTTGAAATTTTCGTATGAAAAAAAGTTAGCCAACTGCTAGAATTTGATTATGAATACGGGCGTTAATGTTTTATTAATTCAATTTTGACTATTAACATTTATCTGACGAAGAATGATTTTTATTATTATTTTTTTTAATTTCAAATAAAAAAAAAAAAATATATATATATTGACATATAACAGCATGTAATGTTTTCGTGATCCAAGCGGTAATTTTGGACCAACCTGAATGTGGTTGTGATATGTCGGATGAAAGCCCCAAGGGAGTAGATTCTATTGGAACACTTTCTTTTTGATTTACTTTTAGTAAAATGTGCTTTAAGAAAAATATAAAAAAATATGTTTTTGAAATTAACCTCGTCATGTTTTTTTTTTTTTTTTTTTTTTTTGTTACAGCTTCTATGTTTATCTTGAAACCCTGTAAGTTACAGAGTGAGATCTCGGTAACTTTTCGAGAAACAAATTAAAGTGTACCGCGCAGCATGTTTCATACACAAGACTTGTCTTATATTACAGTATGAAACTGATAAAACGCTCATACAATATAACTTAAAATATATAATTATAATTTTATTTTTAATTACATACATTTAACAATCTATAAAAAAAAGCAAACAAAAAACAACAATATTCTAGTTATTTAATTGATAAAAAAAAAAAAAAAAAAAATTCATTGTGAGAAATGATTAAAAATTTTTTTTGAACTGAAGTGCGTTACGTATAGTTTGAGAGCTATGTGGAATTAAGTTCCAAAGACGGATTGCATGTATGAAGAATTGCCACTCAGACATTAGGCTATGATGTCTAAAAGATATAAGACTTCTGCCCCTATTAGACCTCGACGAATTATAACATTCATAATTGTCATAATTTAGGTTTGTGTTGGTTATATTTAGTTATTTATTTATTTAATTAATTTATTTATTTAATTCCATTTCCTGTACAACAAGATAAAGTCTTATATTTATAGTACAGGAACGTATTGCGTTACAAATAAAACATTTTATAATATTATTAATTATTAACATAACATACTTAGTATAATATAATAATATTGATAATATTATTAAACAAGACATTTAGTCTCTTATTACTAACTGCGTCACAGCTTCTAAATAATTCACACCCATACATCAGGGAAGGAATCAGGTACTTCTTGGCAATTAATAGGACCTAATTTTATTAATTACTCGTAATAAAAAATAATTCAAGAAAAACATTTTGCAAAAAAAAAAACAATTATAAATCCTTCTATTTTTTATTTAAATTTAATAACTTTTACTTGCCGCTAGATACAATTTTAATATATAGATAGGTATTAGATATAATATAGAAACAATTTTAGTATTATCCTTTCTTAACTCTTTTGCCTCTCCCTAGCAGATGCTGTCATTTTAATGCATCTTTTCATGCTTTTTCCCATATTTTCCTTTGGATTTAATAATAATGTTTTTCTTTTTGGAGGTGCTTGACTCTTTGCGCTTCCCATTTTTATTAAAGTTATAAAGCCAAATGTTTAGTATTTTTTTATTAAAAATTCCGTCAATTAAACTTAATTGAAATAAATCCACATTGTATTTAAGAAAATATCAAATGAATTTCAGAAATTATGTAAATAATAAAATGAATTTCAGAAACTATAAATGTATCGGAAAATATCAATTGAATTTCAGAAAAATAGTCAGAAAGCTTTACCTAACCGAATGCCACGGTACAGCTGTTTACAAAATTAAGTCCTCTTCTTCTTCCCATGCAAAATCTGCCCTTGTTCGTTTATTTTTCAGTGCATAAAATGAAAGTGCAAATGTTGCTAAGCATTTTCTGTGACTGCAAATCATTAATAGAAACAATAACAACTTTTGGTATTGTAGGTTAAACTGCTTTTTGATTCTGAAATTCAATTGATATTTTGTGAAATTTGAAAATTTCTGATATATATTTGGATACTTTCTGAAATACATTTGATAATTTCTGAAAATCAATTGATACTTTCTGAAAATCAGTTGATGTTTTCTGAAAATCAATTCATCATTTCTGAAAATTAATTGATGTTTTCTGAAATACTTTTGATAATTTCTAAAGATCAATTGATATTTTATTAAAACCAATTGGAAATGAAAATTTCTGTAAAAGAAAGTTGTGTGTTAAATAAAGGCTCAATTAAAAAAACAGGTTATCAGAACATGTCCTTAGCAGTTTCCGAGAATTGAACTTGACAAACAAGATATTTTTAATTTTGACCTATTGGATCAGAATTTGGAACCAAAATGTGTCGGTACACGGAACGCCATTATTTAGATTTTGTAAGCATATCTATGGCACGCTGAATCCGAATTTAAAGTCCGTATTTCTCAGTAACACCAGGGGCATAATTTTCGCATCCGTGAGCGAAATAATTCCGTATCGACATTTATTTCGATTGTGTGTAAATATTTCTCATTTCATTAGTCGTTACGAAACGAAACTATTTATGTATTTATTGTTGTTTCGAGCTTACTGGTCGATTTTAAATATGTAAGTAAAACGAAGTTTATTTCAGTATTGTAAAAGATGGAAATGTAACAAATTAAACAGAAAATGTAAACAAAAAATTTATATTTTTTATAAAATTGAAAAAAGTGGGATTAAAATAGTAAAATAAATTTATTTAACTTTGTTTTTTTTTATTCATCATCTGCCCATTCCGTACAAATTTTAGATGAGTGGTCAAATTTTATCAAACGTTTGGAAATTTGTATAATAAATTTGATATGTTTGAAATTTATTTAAAATTATTTTTAAAATTTGACCATTCCTCTCAAAATTTCGTTTGTCTAAAAGAAATCAACAAATTATCCACGAACTATTCAAATAGATCTTGCATATCGACTGTGGCAAATATATACAACCAAATGATTCACAATTGCTGGACATCGAATTGGGACCCAGCCTTAAGCCCTGTAGTAATGGAAAAGTCATTTATTTCGTATTGCCCGATGATCCTCATTTACTGGCATTTGATATTTTGGAACAAAAGTCGCACTATCGTCAGTTGAGAAGTAAGAAATATTTCACGATCAGTGAATATATCCCTATAAAACCCAGGTATATAACATTCGGTCGTAAAGGAGAGATTCTTATCTCGGATGGTGATGACAACTTGTATACAGTTCCAAATACATTCAACTACATCTCGAAGCCAAACAACGAAGCGACAAGCATAAATATTTTATTATTAGGCTCTGTTGGGTCCCACCAGAGATCAATGGTTGATTTGTATTTGAGTGAAATTATACACATGACTTTGAGAAATATTCAGCAAATTTTCTTTGGCACTAATGGATCGGTTTGGTTAATATCCGACAAATGGTTAAAGCCGCATGATAAATTTTTTTCGGGGTATTAATTTCATTGGAAAAAAATATTGAAACACTGTTTTTAAAATATTTTTCGTTAGGACACATACATACATACATAATCGTACAATTTGGAAATTTTTCCATAAAAAAATTGACAAAATGTTGGGTTTTCTACGTGTATACTCTTTATTGACCTTGAAATTTATATGAATTTATAAATTTAAATTTAAAACTGTTATTATTTATTTATTTATTTTTGACCTAAAATTAATATTTTTTTCAAATATATTTTATTTTTGCCGACGAGTAAAATTTCTCAAGGTTGCTTTCGAATGATCACTCGTTATCGAATTTCAAAATCAGAAGTTTCATCACATATTATTCGTTATAAGAAAGTCCCAAAAGTATAAAAAGTCGGTGTCTGTGAAGTTGGCATCTCAAATGTTAGCATCTCACTAAAAACATGCAAATTTGCTTGCATCCAGCATAGTTCTATAGTTCCTGCAGTAGTTCTTCAATAGTTCTATTGATTTGACCTTAAAATCGCGATTTAAAGATTTAAGGGTATGAGATGCCAACTTCGCAAAAAAAATCTCAGCATCTCATCAGATTTTGAATATATACTCTTAGAAAAGTTGCACCCAGCATAGTTCTATAGTCTCCGATGGTTTTAACAATAGTTCTGCTGATTCTGCCTTAAAATCGCGATTTGAAGGTATGAGATGCCAACTTCGCAAAAAAAATCTCAGCATCTCATCAGATTTTGAATATATACCCTTAGAAAAGTTGCACCCAGCATAGTTCTATAGTCTTCGATGGTTTTAACAATAGTTCTGCCGATTCTGCCTTAAAATCGCGATTTGAAGGTATGTGATGCTAACTTCGCAAAAAAAATCTCAGCATCTCATCATATTTTGAATATATGACCTTAGAGAAGTTGCATCCAGCATAGTTCTATAGTCTCCGATGGTTTTAACAATAGTTCTGCCGATTCAAAATCTGATGAGATGCTGAGATTTTTTTTGCGAAGTTAGCATCACATACCTTCAAATCGCGATTTTAAGGCAGAATCGGCAGAACTATTGTTAAAACCATCGGAGACTATAGAACTATGCTGGGTGCAACTTTTCTAAGAGTATATATTCAAAATCTGATGAGATGCTGAGATTTTTTTTGCGAAGTTGGCATCTCATACCCTTAAATCTTTAAATCGCGATTTTAAGGTCAAATCAATAGAACTATTGAAGAACTACTGCAGGAACTATAGAACTATGCTGGATGCAAGTAAATTTGCATGTTTTTAGTGAGATGCTAAAATTTGAGATGCCAACTTCACAGACACAAAAAGTCGCACGTTCGAATAAAAATACGTTCGCTTGCGACTGCGAAAATTAGACCCCAAGGCAGGTGTCTAATCGTCGCATTCGTTATCGAAATTGTTCGATCAAAATAATTTTTTTGTTTAATAAAATATATAATCAATTAATTTTAATTTTATCATACTAAATATCAAAAGATATGATCTCTTATTGCGAATAAAAGTATAACGTGGGCGTTTTTCCGACGATTTGAAATTATTACACAAAATATGGAATTCCGATTGATTTTATTCGATTCAATAAGCCTTTGAAGCCTTCGTTTTTGATGACAAATTCACACCTGCGGCTCAA
This sequence comes from Cordilura impudica, assembly GCA_963682025.1. Classification (NCBI taxonomy): domain Eukaryota; kingdom Metazoa; phylum Arthropoda; class Insecta; order Diptera; family Scathophagidae; genus Cordilura; species Cordilura impudica. Next base: position 148,894,680 of record OY821518.1, on the reverse strand, counting down.
AATCTCTACTAGTTTCTGGCATTTTATTTTGTGTATGTCATACCAAGCTTTCTCTGTAGCAAATCAAAGTTCGTCCATGCTTTCTTTACGATTTCAATTTTCTCTTTATTCTACAGTTTTTCGGTTAGATTTAAGTCATTGCTTTTGGCTGGCCATACATAACATCGATTTTCTCCCCACAAAACTAATTTTTTTTTTACTAGTTTGGAGGAGTATTTGGGGTCATTATCTTGCATAAATTTCCACTTAATTAGCATAAAATCAAAGGCATGTGGTTCCATGAGTTTTTTTTGAAATGTCCAAGTACTGGAACTTGTGTATTTTGCCATTAATTATTATGCAATCCCAAGAAAATATACCCCAAATGATAATGTTACCATCGCCGTGGTTTACTGTATTCTGGGTGTACCTAGGGTTGTACTCTTGCCGTTTGGGGCGATGAACAAAGGTTCTATCATCTGGTCCTATCCTCACCTATCTTCGTTTCGTCGCTCTACATTACGTTTTTCCAGAAATCAATGTTGTCTTATTATGGGTTTTGGCAAAGTTTAATCGTTTTAAGATATATTGACAATAGCGGTTTTTTTCTGGAAATACGCCTAAACAAATTTATCTCGTTCAATCGCCTTCTGACAAGCCTTTTGTATATTTCTAACTCCAAGTCTGATTAATGTCGGATACTATCTGCCATGATGTACGTACGTGCATATCTGTCTTTCCTCATGTGGTATGTTTACCTGATCCCATTTTCAAACACTTTTCAGTCTAAAAAACTTTTATTAGATTATTTTTCGACTACACAAATATCACGGGATTGTATAGAATGCTTCTCGAGTACTGAATGTTTAAAATAATTTGTACCATTTATATGTACACTTAAAATAAACTTTCTTTACTAAAAACTTATAACTGTAAATAATAAGCAGAATATAACGGAACATTTGTACGCCGATAAATTGAAGCTATGTAAAAAAATTTACATTTTAATGCACTTTTAGTTAAAAAATTTTAACATGTATTTAAAATATAATTTTGTTACATTTATTTGCCCATGGCTGTTAATATTCTAAAAATACTCTTGGTCTAGAGATCAAAGTATACTTTTCTAATAGTTTTTGGCGCTGAATTATGTTATGCAAAACATAACAAACATGTTGCTGCATAAAATTTGTAAAACGTATGTATATAACATTCGTAGTTATCTTCAAAAAATGCTGTTAATTTAACAGTCTCTGTTAAGTTAACATTTTTGATAAACGTATTTCAATTTCTTCACACCTTTAAAACCCATGTGGTGCTACGATATACAGAAATTCATCTAATTTTGAAAATGTACAGAGAGGGCACTCTGTATATCAGAAATTTTAACATTCATAAGTACTTAAATGCTACTCTGGTCAAACTTGAAACTCACCTATCATACTTGCCCGAAATCTACTCAACAACTATTGCCACCTTCGCGTTGGTATGTTGGAAACAGATTATTTTTTTGTCATTATTAACCAACATTCAGGGGGTGCCCCCACAAATGCAGTGTATTGTGCTGATTTCAGCAAAATAGGTTATGGGAAGGAAGAAGGAGGGAGTAGTGTTTGTGGACATTTGCCTTAAATTTTATTAGATTTTCTCTCTAATGCGTTGTGCGGTCAACTGGGCAATAGACTACAAAGGGATGTGATCTTCTTATCACTGAAAAACATTTCCCATGGTACTATCTATAGAACAGTGTTACACTATCCTCATTCTAACGATGCCGTACTGTCATTAATGAGCATCAACGCCCTCCTTTGAACAGGGTCCAGTAACTTCAAAATAGACGTAGAAGCTACTGCCCATATATAGAAGTTGTATTACATATTCGGCCGGATGTAACTGGTATATATTTTAAGAAACTAGAAAGAGCGCAGTAATTTTTGCACCGTTTTAAAAACCAAGACACTTGAATTCTTCATTTGGCACTTGACAAACATGTTCGTTCCAACGGACATCGCATTGAATTCTCATGATCAGAATATCAAAAGCCATCGATTCCTCAATACCTATTCCACCCATATATACAGATGCCATTGTTGAATCCAAGGCCCTATGGTTCAACAAACAACATTGAGTATTCTGCGCATTAAAATCAACCCTATTCGCCTTACTCTACTCGGAGATTTTTAACATATCTTGATTGATTGTTACATTCATTGTCCGCCTTTTACCCCAACCTCCAAAAGCCTTGGCCTACCATTCAAGAAAAATGAATGACAGATGTTGCTGTCATCTGCGAAAGGATATAGAGTTAAAGGTTTGGCCAAGAAGGTGATTCAGAATGATAAGGCAAAGAGAAAGAGAAAGAACAGAATTGGGGTACCCCTGAATTAAGCTGAAACTCATTGGATGAGACCCCATCAATAACAATACGTACTGTGCGGTCTCTGAGAAAACTCGGCATAAATCGAGAGACGTCAATTCCGACACTAAATGCAAAAGCTTTGATATCAAAGCACCGTGTCACACGCGATTGAACGCCTTGGAAATATCTAGAACCACTTTACTTTCATCAAAATTATGAATGGATCGACTCCATCGCTTAGAAAGTAGTACTAACAGATCTCCCTTATAACGATTTCTACGGAAGCCATACTGTCGATCATTAAGAAGAGAGTTGGTCTCTAGGTAGTTCACAAGATGGTAATTGATCATGCTCTCCATCACCTTGGAGAGATTGCAATTGGATGGTAATTTCCAGGGTTATTAGCCTCATCCTCTTTAGGGAGTGGTTGGACAGGCAAGAGGGAAAGACTCCCGCACGCTACGAATAGCTAAAAAGGTTGGACAATAGACTAGCTAGCGTCGAAGGGCACTGTTTCTGCACCAGTGCTTCTATACCACCCGGCCCCGGAGACTTATTTACATTGTGATCTGAAAGAACATTTTTAACTGCATGAGCTCGGAAAAATATTTTAGGCATAGTACAAGATTCCCTTTCAAGTTCGGGCAGTGGTTGATCGCTATCCGGCAAAAATTATTTTTTTGCAAAAAGTTGTGCTGCAATGTTAGCCTTGTCAACTGGGTCAGTGAATATTTCGTCATTTATTATAAGAGTTGGGATAGCAGAACTAGCATTATTCTTTTTTTTTACTCTTTCTTTCTGCTCCCCGAGTAGCAGAAAGAACTTTAGCTGTCATATTCAGGGGGCAAATCGTCGCATTCGATATCGAATAAAATCAATCGAAATTCCATATTTTGGTTTATTATTTAAGGAAGACGGGCAATCGTCAGACCTCGTTTCAATTTAACTATTAACTATTAACTATGCTCCCCGAGGAGCAGAAAGAACTTTAGCTGTTCATAAAGAAACTTTTCCCGTCTTAGTACTTTGTCACATTCAGTGGCAAATCGTCGAATTCGATATCGACTAAAATCAATCGAAATTCCATATTTTGGTTTACTATTTAAGGAAGACGAACGATCGTCAGACCTCGTTTCACTTTAACTATTAACTATGGACCATAACTCGTTAGCTGTGACAGAGTAAAATTACTCTTAGTATTTTATTTTGGAAAATAAAAAAATAATTTCGATCGAAAAATTTCGATAACGAATGCGTCGATTCGACCCCAGTTCTCGCCTGTTTGCGTAGCAGGTCAGTAACATAATTTTTATTTTCACGCCAATATCTTAATGCTTCCTCTCTAGATCTGACGGCATATCTGCAAGTCTAGTTAAACCAAGATTTTTCAAAAGGTTTAGTCGAAAAACGCTTTGATAGAATAAATAATCTCATACCAAGCACTATTATTTTTCCACCATTTTCGGAGCAGCATCAACATTTTTGTCTAGCAAATAAATTTTCCAGTTGAAATGCTTGAAGAAATCGTTGAGCTCAGCCCAACGAGCCTTTTCTTGAATGAAAATTGAGCGTTTCTAGCTGGTGCTGAAACACTTTGAAGTACAGAGTACGAAAAGGATGCGGAAATGGTGCTGTGATCCGAATTGCCGAAAGGTCCACAGCAGGTTGTGAAGTAAGAAAAAGGTCGAGAGTATTTTGCCGTTGCCCTTCAATGCAAGGAAATTGCGTTGGTTCATTCACTAGTTGCGCTAGGTGCTTGTGCACCGCGAAAAGCTCACCGTAACGGCATTCGGGAGTTGTTTGGCACGAATGATGAAGACAAGAAGAATTGTGAATCGCCAGCAACCACGATTTCTAGATATGGATTCAGAAAGGGCGTTGAAGCCATTATAGGTATGCTTCCTTTCTGTGTTTACTTCTCTATAAAAACCCGATGTGCATTATTGCAGTTAAGATGTTGATGGTACTGATACACAACATTGCCGCGAATGTACATAAGAAGATCCTCTGGATCAGTATCACCACTTACCTGGGTCTCACATAAGGCGAAAACATCCGGCCGATGAAAGCAAATATGAGCATATACAGAGAAAAAATTAGATCTAAGTCAGCGTATGTTACAAAAGTCGATACGCACTGAGACGCATGAATGATGATTTTGAAAAGTTTCTTCTTTTAATAAATTCTTGAACAAATCTATAATATTAATAGGCAAGGCGATTTCTTGTAACATCTCCTAAACTCTCAGTTACCAACTGATATTGACAAAAAAATATACCATGTGCACCATCTCTACAGATGTGCGCCATTTTTTTTTTTTTTTTGAGTAATAATCATTTAAAGTTGCTACTAGCACATACATAAAACACATATTAAAGCTTCAAATAAAAAACTATACAATGCTGTATGTGGTTGTGAATTCGCTAAAATTGATTACCATACCTTTAGGCTCATATAAAATTATTTATTAACAAATCCATTTATATATCTTCTGTGTGTTCAACAAATATTTATAATGAAATATAATGAATTTTATTTAAAAATTCACAATTTAATAAATTTTATTTAAATATTAAAAAATTTTTTTATATATAGATTAAAAAAACATTTAGGGAATTCATAAGGTGTACTAAAGTTTTATGTTATAAAGAAATACAAGACGTCAAATACTACATATGTGAACAACCTGTCGTATGTTCATATACCACAATCTGAAAAAAAATCTAATAAAAGCAAAATAATTGTTTTTTTACACAAAAACTTACCTGAATGTAATTATTTCCTTCTATTTTTTATCTCTTTCTACCATTTTTGCAACAATAGTTACAAGAAACGTACAAAAAAATATTTGGAATAAACAACAAAAGCTGATTAAATAGTAAACAGAAAACGGCTGATCACATAGTACACCGCAAAAACATACCTGATAACGTTGTATTGTATTATTATTATTTTTTTTTTGTATGGAAAATATCGACAACAATTATACAACTGTTGTAAAATTTCACCCTTGTGAATACCATAATTGAATGAAAAAATAAAATTTCCTAGAATTTGCGCTCGAATTTCGAGTGCTGGGCTCTGCTAGTACAGTATTAACTGACGCTAACTGGAAATTATATGAAGTATTATATTAGTTTTTAGATTTATTAAACATACACAAATGTTTAGTTAAGATTTAATAAATAAAAACACGAAAAAAAACTAAAAGTACCTTAACGTATATTATAGACGAGGTGTAAATAACAAAATTTTAATACATTTTTGTTAAAAAAAAAAAAAAAAAACGAAACTAAACAAATTCTGTTTCAAATTCGCCACTTTACATTTTTCTCTGAAAAATACTCAGCCTCAAATGAATTATTCTATGTGAAGAATCAGTAAAACAATATTTACTCAGAGTGGTGCAAACCGATATTATAAATTCAATTGAATTTTCTGATTTTGCTGTTGCTATTCATTGTAAAATAAATCTCCTTGATACTGAATAACGTGCAAAATTCTTTTTTGTTTATTTGATAAAGTGCGTAAACTGTTTACCAAAATCCCTCATTCATCGCCTGAATATTTATTTTAATTGCGAACAATTCCACAGAACAGATATTTAAAAGCAGCAACAGCAACGATTCTAAAGAGGGCAACTTCTTAAAAATATATTCATTCCATTTAAATTTGTATTAATGGTTGCGAAACTTAACACACTGCCCATAATGAAATATGTTCGTATCGTGTGCCCCTTTATTTTTGATTGAATTGAAAATTATAAATTGTAAAAAACAAATATCATTACTGTTAATTTCTTGTTGTTGTTGTTGTTGTTGTTGTTGTTGTTGTTGTTGTACGTTAATTAGACATTGTCACAAGCTATTCTTATTTGTACCCCACATACATACATATGTATTTTACAACCTAGCAACCCAACAAATAGTAGATGAAGAAGTTTTTAAAACAATTTATAAAGTTATTCTGTTGAAAAAAAAACTTAACAAAACTTTTATAATATTAATAATACTGCTAGAAATACATATGAAAACATGTATACATGTTAAAAAAATATATACCTATACAGTTACTACATACACAGTTACTATAGTATACATACGGTCTCTCTTTTCAAGTTTTTGTAAAAATAAACAAAATTTATGCCATTTAATGCAGTTTTTTCATATTTTCTAATTAATTATTTTCTAATAATTAAAATAACATAAAATAGAATTATAAATTCAATTGTTTTTTTAAATAAATTAAAATAATATTACACTATTGAATTGGCTAAAAAAATCTTAGTATCTAGTATGGCCTCTTTTGGCTTCCACTACTAGATGACATATACAGAGCTAATTTTCTCGTCGTTTCGGTTGTAATAGCATAGCATTCTTGGATCAGAGCTGTTTCCAAAGATGGAATAGATGTTATATTTCTCTTTTCGCTGTATGATCCCATAAATGTTCAATAACATTCAAATCTGGAGACTGAGGAGGATGTTCTACTTGTGTTCTGATATTGTAGTGCATTCCTTCACCAGTTTCGAGGATTGATTTCGATCGTTATCTAGATCTAGCATAAATACAGTATTACCCTCAAGGCCAAGTTTTATTACGCAGGGAATGTAGCTGCCCTTTAATATTTCAATATGGTCTTATCCATAATTCCATCTGTGAACCTTAGGTTTCCAACATCATTTGCCGTAATGCGCCCCAGACGATTATAGAGCCACGTCCATGTTTTACTGTAGGATTGACGTTTTGTGGCAATAACTACGTATTCTAATTTCGCCAAAGTTTTGCTCGCCCATCTCCTCCAGAAGCCATACATTTACATTCGTCTGTAAATATGGCCCGTTCGAGGAATGTAGGATCACATAAATGATTGTTTTGGGATTTTGCAAGCGTTTAGATATGTTGATGGCTCTCAACAGGGGTTATTTTCTCGCCACTCTACACACAGAAAACGGATTCGTTGTGACAATTAATTTGTTGCCAACCGAGTTTTGATAGTCCCATGTACTATCATATTTTTCTGTTGTGATTACTGAATTATATTTACCGTACAAAGTTTAAGGCAACTGATTTTTTAAATAAATTCGATTATATAATCATCAAATTTGGTTCATACAATGGAATTTAGATTTTTTTTATTGGTTGTAATAACCAGTTATCGGTACAAATCATTTAAAATGCATAATTGAGTAAATTAAGAAAACGTCAAATTTTGTTTAATACTTCAAAGTATTATTATTATTTTTTTTTTAACAAACTAAAAAGAAAAAACCAACAAATCTAACATGATAAAAACATTACAATCCCAAATCCCAAAATACAATATAATATACCTTATAATTAAAAAATATATTAGTTATATATAACCTAAATAAACGTATCTTGGTAATATTTTAATTTCAAGTCCGCATATAGTAATCCGTAACTTTTCCTAAAAAAATAAATTGTATTAAATTACACACAGAAAATGGATTCGTTGTGACAACCGAATTTGTTGCCAATGGAATTTTGGTAGTCCTATGTACTATCACATTATTCTGTTGTGGATACTGAATTATATTGTCCAAACAACCGCAAGAATTGTCTTATTCAGTTGATACTATGGAATTTAGAATTTGTTTATTGATTGTGGCAACAATTTATTGGGCAAACCAATTTCAAAACTGCAGTAACTGCAGTAAATATAAAAACACTAAATATGATTCTAAGTTAAAATTTATTAATTTTTCCATAAGAAATTATATATAAATAAAATGCATAATTTACATAACAAATTTACATGATAAATATTAATTTACAAGTCACATATTTTTGATATTGATTAAGTATTAATATACATAATGTTCTGATTTTTTTAACATTTAAAGAATTTTGAAATATAGTAATACGAATACTGCCAAATAATGGTTTGTCCGCGTGTTCGATTGTGTTAATTGCTGTAAATTTTTACTTTATTTATTAACGTTGCCCTCCATACCCTTATATTTATATATTTTGCAATTTTATATATTTGCCGGTAGATTTTTGAGCGATCTTCTTGAGTGGCGACTTGGAAACGGCTTTATCGGCTGCCAGGGCAGGATTCTTTTAAATAATCTTGACAACTTTGGTGGCTCTTGGCACATTGGCTCTTTATAATTACTTAACTCGTATGAAACATAATTTAAAGAGGAATCAAAAATCATTTTACAATTTTGTTAATTCTGAACGTCGATCACGTGAATATCCTAATTCTTTGAAACTTGGATCAATTTCAGCCGATGATGATTTATCAATCAGTAATGTTTTTGCTGATTTTGTTGCTACAACATATTCAATACAAAATTTTGATCAATCCGTACAATATCCTTTGCAATTTCCAAAGCTTCTTCGATAATAAATGTAAATTATCTTAACAACATCACTGTTTTGAGTAACATGAAAACACTGAAAAATTCTTTTGATCCTGGTCCTGATGGAATACCAAATAACTCCCTGGCCTATCCACTAACAATACTTTTTAATCAGTCCTTGCGTACAGGATATTCACCATCTCTATGGGAGGAATCTTATATCATCCCTTTATATAAATCAGGCAATAAGGTCAATGTGTCTAACTACAGAGGCATCGCAATCCCCAAACTTTTAGAAAAAATTATAACAGACTCGTTATCTCATCAAGTTTTATCCATACTTTCTCCATATCAACACGGCTTTCGTAAATCTCGTTCTACAATCACCAACGTTCTGGAACTCACTACAATTATAAATGACGGATTTCGAGATCGTATGCAAACTGATGTAATTTACACCGACTTTAGGAAAGCCTTTGATAAAGTGAATCATGATTTATTATTATACAAGCTGAATTCTATGGGTTTCAGAAATTCTTTAGTTTTCTGGTTAAAATGTTATTTAACGAACAGATTTCAGCGGGTTAAATTTAGAAACGCTGTCTCTAAAAAAATCGAAGTGTTTTCTGGTGTTCCACAAGGAAGTTATCTTGGTCCAGTACTTTTTACTTTATTTATCAATGATCTCCCTTCTGTTATTCAACACTCTAAAATTCTCTTATACGCTGATGATGTCAAACTATTTTCCTCTCTTCAAAATTACTTTCAAAATTTTTTGCTACAATCCGATTTAAATAATTTTTGTGCATGGTGCAATTAAAACCTTATGCAAGCATATGTCCTTTTACAGATGTAATAATCTACATACTACTTATTTTGTGAATGAAGTTGAATTGAAATCGGTTGATACATTCCCAGATCTTGGCATTTTATTAGATCATAGATTAAATTTTCGTCCGCATATATCTTCAGCAATAAACAAAGCTTATGGCATTCTTGGATTTATGAAGCGATGGAATAAAGAATTTTCTGACTTATATGTAACCAACCAGCTATTTACATCCCTGGTTCGTCTTATCCTGGAATATGGTTCTATAATATGGGACGCGTGTTACATTATTCATATAAATTTCGTCGAATCTGTCTAGAAATAATTTCTTTTATTCTGCCTACGTAGACTTGGTTGGAACTCCCGTGCCTTACCCTCGTATGAATCCAGACTTGCTCTTATCAAGTTACCGACACTGAAAAGTTGTAGAACAATGCTTAGTATTTCCTTTCTACTCAGTTTATTCCATGGCGACATTGATTCCAATTATTTGTTAAGTAGAATTCAAATTAATATACCATCGAGACCAACAAGAAACTTTAAGCTCTTAAATATTAATTATTTTCGATTTAACTATGCTAATAATGATCCATTTCGCTGGTTGTGTGAGCAATTTAATGGAATTTACAACATCATAGATTTGTCCGAAAACAAAGAATCTTTGAAACTTAAAATTATTCTATATCTAAATAATTAAATCGTCATTATTTTATTTGTTATATGTAAGAATTTTATACACTAATGCCGGTTTTCTCAATGTATCGTCATACTGCCTGTTACTTAACCAGGACATAAATTTATTGGACCGATAAACTGCCGGTTAACAATTTTGGTTTTCTCAATGTACCGACAAAAACATTATTTTCAGTTGGCAATGCCTCTCAAAATACGTATGAAAGTTGGAGAATTATTTTCAGTTGGCAATGCCTCTCAAAATTGATATGAATTTTGGGAGAATAATTTATCTGTACGATAAATAAATAATTGACAGATGAGTGAAGGTTAGCTTTGCGACAAAATAGAAGATAACCAGACATTGAGAAAACAAAATTTCTTTAATCGGCAGTTTCTCGTTGGGATAAAAGATAATCGCCTATTGAGAAAACGGGCATAAATATATTAGTCTGTAAGGACATTTGTAATTCCATAGACTTTAAATAAATAAATAAAAAGTGCTGATGGCCATGTGAAAAGCATGGTCAATACTTTCGCGAATATGCGACACTGTTTTGACGCTTGAACAATTCAATTTCTCTTTACATTATTAGCATACATTTTCCATACAAAATAAATCCTAAAAGAGTAAACTTTTCTAAATTGACATTGATTGAAATATTGTATATTTGCCAATTGTTGCATCAATATATGTTAACAATATGAATTAAATTTTTTTTTAAAATCTAGATCAATAGATATATATTAATTAATTAAATATTTATATATTAATAAATATCTATTAATTCTACTAGTTATGAACCTTAACTTCTCTGGTACAACTTACAAAACGAAAACAAAATTATAAAAGCTATGTTCGTATAGAATTTGAAGTAACATTGCCTCAAATAATTGTTACAAAAATATAACAATAATAAAAAGAAGGACCATATGACAATGAACTTACCCAATCGTAGAGTCTGCTTTAGTAAACTGTGTATATCAGCAAATCCTGGTTACGGTTGTGACACAAAGTACACCTTTACCGGGTGATTGCAGCTACTCTGTCTTATGAAAACATTATGAAAAATTTTTGCGGTTTAGCATTCACCTAAAGGTACAATTATGGAACCTTCACTTATTCAATTTACTATTGTACCTATTGCAAAAAATTAGTTTGTTGTTGTTACGGTTGTGACACAATTGGTGACACATATTTTTCCCTTGATGATCATTTCACGTTTTGTGCCCCCTTGAGAAAAATAGAGAAATGAAAAAAATGTAATTGTCACAACAGATATATATTTAACTATTTAGAGTTGTATTCAAGAATTTTGCTCTCTTGGTACCTTAGAAAAGAGATGTGACATAGTACAGAAATAAAGAGAAATGCAGCATTTATCACAGAGTTTATGTTACCCACAAGCGAGAAACTTTCAAGCAAGAAAAAAAAAACAAATGAATTGGCATTAGTTTTATTACAAACAATTTCCATTACAACGAAAATCTCGTTATTATGAAACATTTTAGCGGTCCCTTGGAGTTAGTTGTAACTGTATAACTATATTACAATATTATGAATACACTAAATTTAAAAACTTGTTATCTTTGAAATACAATTTCACCCGAACAAACAAAATTTAATCTGTTCTATTCCAACATCAGTGTCAAAATCATCATTAGTAGGAAAAACATAATACGACATGGCATGAGTTTTATTTATACATCGTGTGTTTGATTTACAATGTGTATGATTGTTCCTTTTCCACGTGTGTGTTGTGTACATTGTGTATATCTTCATTATAATGTCACCCTATACTTATAGTCTGTAAATAGCAGCAACAAAAATAACATGTCACAACCGAAACATTTTGTGTCACAACCGTAACAACATGTGTGTCACAACCGTAACACTAATTAAAAATAGTTATAACTGGGCAAAATAGCATTTTTGTTTATATTATGCTTGCACACATGGCCAGTGTTACTTTTGATATATTACACATGTTACAAAACGTTAATGAGTACAGAATCCGATTTATTCTAACTGAAAGGATACTTTTTGTTACGGTTGTGACATGTTAATTATTTTTTCTAAAAATAATATTATTTACCTCGAAACTTGAGGCATTGCAATTCCTTTGATAAAATCAGGCTACAGTATAAACTCGATTACCGCAACTCTCGTTATGCGCAACTCCTCGATTAACGCAACACCGTAATTGAAAGCATTGTAGACTCAGTCAACGCAACTTTTAAAAAAATTTACCTCTGTAAATGCAACTATTTTTTTTCTTCTTTTTTTTCTATACAAACTAAGTTGTTTTGTCGTTATTTTACCGTTTTTCTCAGAACACACACAGTATGAAATACAGAAAAAGTTTTAGTCTTGTTTCTAATCAGTTTCGTAAAAAACATATCGCGATCAGTTGCATAATAAAAGCGCATAAACATGCCAAAGACGACAAAGTGTAGTATACTCTCAATTAAACAAAAAAAGTGAAATTTTGAATAAGCTTGAAAAAAGCGAGTCGGTGAAAGCACTATGCCAGGAATACAATGTACATAAATCAACAATAACCACAATAAAGCAAAACAAATCAAAATTAATTAAATTTGTTTCAAATGCTGAATCCGGCCCAGGAAAGCGAGCAGTAATTAGAGCCTGTGAATATCCAAGAATGGAAAAAGCCCTATATAAATGGTTTTTAAAACAAAGAGAACGAAATTTGCCGGTTTCTGCAGAGATCTTAAAGTCGAAGCCCATTCAGCTGCATAAAAAAATTCAAGAAAAACCTGGTAATTTCCATGCAAGCAACGGATGGTGTTCAATTTTTCAAAAACGTCATGGTATTAGGATGCTTAAAATTTGTGGAGAAAAGCTCTCAAATAAAGCAATACTTATCGAGCCATTTTTGCAAAAATTTCATGACAAAGTATTAGAGCTTAATGTAACACCGGACCAAATCTATAATGCAGATGAGTCTGGCTCATTTCATAAAATAATGCTAAATAGAACACTTGTAAGCTTTAATGAGTCATCTGCACCGGATCGAAAAGTTATAAAGGAACGCATAACATTTTTAGCCTGCTCCAACGCATCTGGTTTGCACAAAGTTAAAATGTTTGTCATCGGTAAATCATTAAAATCTCGAGCTTTCAAAGATTTTGAAAACAATCCTGTTATCTATAATGCTAACAAAAATGCATGGATGACGTTAGCGCTGTTTGAGCAATGGTTTCATGATACGTATACATTCAAAATCAAATTTAAAAAAAATAAAAAAAAAATTTTTATTTTTAGGTCAGTCATTTCTACAATCCAAAGGTCTTCAAAAGACGGCGTTCAAAAGACGACGTTACTACTGGATAATGCACCATGCCATCCAAAAGATGGCGCGTTAAAAAGTGACGATGGTTTGATAACAGTCATGTGTTTTCCACCAAATTGTACAGCACTTATTCAGCCAATGGACCAAATTGTTATTAACATAACAAAGTTGTACTATAAGAAAAGCCTCTTAGCACATTCAATTGGAAGTAAAGGCTCAAATATTGAAGAAAAAAAGCTTTTTCCTTACGTTATGCAGTTTGTCTTCTTGCAAATGCATGGAATCAATTGCCTTCGGATATTATAAAGAAGTGCTGGAAAAAGATTATGTATCCTAAGAATGCCTGGACAGATGAAGATAATTTAACGCTTAGTGTAATAAAAGCAGAAGCCGTCAGAGAAAATGCGTTGATGCTGTCTGTCTCAGACTATTTTCGAGAAATTATGCCAGAAGAAATAATTTCTAATGTTGAAATTCATGAATGGGTATTTGAAAACGTTGACAACGGCTCAAATTTTTATAGTGAAGATGTAGATGAAGTGCAAGAAATCGATAGCTCAGATGACAATGTTGTTGAAATTTCAAAACATTCAAGAATTACCCACCAAACTGCTATTGAGTCATATAGCAATTGCATTCAATGGGCTGAAGAAAATGGAATGGATCTTAAGGATATTCTTATGCATCAAAATCATCGTGAAAATGCTGTGCAGGGACACATATCAATCAAAAAAACACAATCAAAAATATGTGATTTTTTTAAAAAGTAAATACAAATTATCTTTCCACTTTATATACATATTTTGGTATAAAGTTAGTATATTTTTGTTTTCATTCGATCTCCTAACAGAATAAGTATGTATGTATGTACATATGAATATGAACTAATATGAGTTTTTTAAGTTTCTTTTTTTAATAAAACGTTTAAAAATCTACTAAATTAACAGTGTTTATTAATACAAATAAAAATGCTTTCAAAAACATATCAGAGTGAGGGTAATATACATACAAATTTTTTAACTCGGTTTGCGCAACAACCGCGTTTTTTGCAACTACCCGAATATCTATTAGTTGCGGTAATCGAGTTTATACTGTACTGATATCTCTACCAACTTAGAACATCAAGTCAGCCATTTTGGATTGCATCGCTTGGAGAAAAACGTGTTACCAGATTGCAAGTAATATGATAATTAAAAAATGTTGAGAGCAATCATCACAGATATGGCTATAGTAGTACCATTTATTTAAATAATTAAATTATTTTGTTAGATTATTGTTAGATTGTGCTTTAATTTGATGTATGACATGTGCATATTAAATAAAATTTTTTTTTTTGGCTTGGTGTTCACCATTTCTCAGGATTTGCTGATATGTAAGTTTTAAAAACAAAAAATTTTTTAAATATTTGTAATTTTTAAAAATTTATTTTCCCAAAATGACAAATAAATTAAAAATTCTATTGCTTTAAACACATCACTATCTGATTTGGTATTTACAACAGAGTTTGATTTTCCTTTTGGCTAAAAATACCAAAACAGGCAAAAGTTTGTAGTTCGTATGTTATAACTGAAAAATGATTCAAAATACAAAATTTATTTTATTATATTAACCAACAATTTTTCACAATATCTGATGTTACATTTTCTACTTAAAATATGTTGTTGTAATATAATTAGTTGTTGTAATTCCCAATATTTAGGATTGAAGCATTTTATACTGCTTTTAATATAGTTGCGTCAATTAAATTCGTTTCATTAATTTGTATAAAGACATTGATGGGTAGACTGAATTGATTTACCTATCGATGCCACATTTATTTTAAAAGAAATACATTTTAAAGGTTGTTAGTACAGAAAACCTATTGCATTTTAAAATTTTTAAGAAATGCAATTAAATTTTTATTAAAATTCTCTCTTGGTAATCGAATTCTAACAAATTCTTTTTCTGTGTGTAACATTGATTTTGTTAAGAGTTTATTTTGGTACAAATATTTATTAACAATATTACTTTTCTGGTATAACTAAGAAAATGAAAAAAAAAATATTTTTTGTAGAAGCTGTTCTATTTGAATTTAAAATAACATTCCTATTTGTTACAAAATAATAAAGAAATACAAATGTTTGTTCAGCCCTCGTTTTTAATACAAATTGAGGATGTATTTAAGATCGGTAAAAAAGCGGGCTATTTAAAATTCATAAAAAACTGCACGGACTTATTGATTTATAATTCTTAAAATTACATTTTAAAGTCATTGAGCTCCTAGAGGAGATTTATGTATAGTTTAATAGCACACCTTTGACAATAATATGATCTTTCGCGGTTCTTTTATAATTCACATAAAAATTCGTGTAACGGACAAATTGACATACTCATTTCAGTCTGAGATCTAATATTTTCGAAAATATCGCGATTTTATTTCCGTTTTTCATTTAAAAAATTAAAGATAATGAAAGTATGAAGCATAAGATCATACAACGAAGGGTCTTTCGTGGCATCAAGGATATATTAAAAAAAAGTAAATAACACATTAAATACGCCATTAAATTGTTTGACTACTTTTATTATTTTTCATAAAAATAAAAAGTCTTATTTTCGATCTTTATCATTTTAATGATTGAGTTAGAACTTAAGCAGGCTTTGTAATGGTACAGTGTGGTGGAATCCGCTTCCGTTTCCCTGAGCCTTAACGGGTCGCACGTGCTGGCAGGGGGCCTAGCTCGCCGGATGGGTAGTATCTTGTTAAGACCCAGGGAAACCACACTACAGATTTTCACGTGCGATTTAAAAACAAAACTGTCGAAAAAATTACGGCATCTAAGGGATATACTTACTTTCAGGTGGGGACTAGGTGTTGTGCCCCTTTATTGCCCTCCCCACCATGTTACCTGAATTTCCATTTTTTTTGGAGGTAACCCACATAAATAAAAAGTTTGGCTGGGTTTTTTTTCTACATTGGGTAATATAAAGTTTTATTTACCCTTCATTTTACGGGTTTTAATTTTTTAATTAAGTTTAGCAACATTTTTAATTATAGCACTATTTTTAATTTTTAGCATAATTTTATAATAAGAGAATTTTATTTAGTAAATTTTATGAACGTAGGAAAAATTTTTAATTTAATTTTATTTTTAGACAAATTTTTTATGTTTCGGAACATTTCACATTTAGAGAATTTTTATTTTTAGTTTAATTTTATAATTAGAGAACATTGTTATATATATATCGAAAATTTTTACATATAGTAAAATTTTTATATTTTAGCCAAATTGTATATATAGCAAAATTTTATTCTTAAAAAAATTTTTTAAATTTAGCAAATTTTTGTATCTAACAAATTTTATATTTAATTTAAATTTTATAGTTAGAAAAATTTATTTAGTTAGAACACTTTTATTTTCTTAGAAAAATATCAATTTTAGTACAATTTTACTTTTATAATAAATAATTATTAATATTATAATAATATACAAAATATTTAATGTTTACCAACTGAACTGTACTGTACGAAACATAGGACGTCTTAGCTTGAACTATGTTCACCTTGATTGTGTTGACTTTTCTCCTTGATGTTTATTTTATTGTTGTTTTTGATAAAGTTCTTCGTACTGTTGTGATTATTGTTAGTTTTTGTTCATATGTGTTGTTGTATTTGATTGATGACAGCATCAATTTAACGTTTAAATTATTAAACTTTTATTTTCCACTTAAACTTTATCTTATGTTCTGTTCTTAAATTTAAACTTAACTTAATTTCTTATCTTCACTTTCTTTTACTTTCATTTTTTTTTTATTTCTTAAACTTAATTTATTTTAATTTAATTCAAGGGTTTTCCGCAACCTGTTCATTTCACGATCAAAATTCAACGCCCCATCGTTTTTTATGGCGTCATTATTGTCACCTAGAAAAACTCAAATTTTTGCACATGCAGTAAATTTGCAAAACCAGTTTTTTCCCAAAAAAAAATTCGCAACCATTCATATGTTTACCCATATATGTCGTAATGTAACATCTCATCTTGTGATGCATATGTACACACAGATATACAGACATACATTCATAATCTCACTCTTTACGTAAAAAAAATAATACCAACTCAAGGGTGTGAAGTTAGCGACGAAAGATAACTACGTTTTTCAAAAATGTTAAATACTTAACAGAGACTGTTAAATTAACAGAATTTTTGTGAAGATAACTACGAAAGTTAAATACGTTTTTCAAATAAGTTAAGGGGTTTAGATATATAGTGGCATTAGTAAATTAAAAAAAAAAAATAAAATAAAAATAAATTGAATTTTACAAAAAGTTAAAAGTCTAAACAAATACAATAAAATTGTTTCTACTATAATATGGGAAAACTAAATGACAAAATTTGACGAAATGGTCCGATTAGGGGCTTAGCCCTATATGGCAGTTTGTACATTAGGACTAGTAGTTTACAAAAACACCCCAAATACGAAAATCGTTAGGAACGTTTTTGAGAAATATCGTTTCAAAAAAAACATATGAAATTTTTTTCTACTACTATAGGCTAAAACTAAATGACAAAAATTGACGAAATGGTCCGATTAGGGGCTTAGCCCTATATGGCAGTTTGTACATTAGGACTAGTAGTTTACAAAAACACCCCAAATACGAAAATCGTTAGGAACGTTTTTGAGAAATATCGTTTCAAAAAAAACATATGAAATTTTTTTCTACTACTATAGGCTAAAACTAAATGACAAAAATTGACGAAATGGTCCGATTAGGGGCTTAGCCCTATATGGCAGTTTGTACATTAGGACTAGTAGTTTACAAAAACACCCCAAATACGAAAATCGTTAGGAACGTTTTTGAGAAATATCGTTTCAAAAAAAACATATGAAATTTTTTTCTACTACTATAGGGGAAAACTAAATGACAAAATTTGACGAAATGGTCCGATTAGGGGCTTAGCCCTATATGGCAGTTTGTACATTAGGACTAGTAGTTTACAAAAACACCCCAAATACGAAAATCGTTAGGAACGTTTTTGAGAAATATCGTTTCAAAAAAAACATATGAAATTTTTTTCTACTACTATAGGGGAAAACTAAATGACAAAAATTGACGAAATGGTCCGATTAGGGGCTTAGCCCTATATGGCAGTTTGTACATTAGGACTAGTAGTTTACAAAAACACCCCAAATACGAAAATCGTTAGGAACGTTTTTGAGAAATATCGTTTCAAAAAAAACATATGAAATTTTTTTGTACTTCTATAGGGGAAAACTAAATGACAAAAATTGACGAAATGGTCCGATTAGGGGCTTAGCCCTATATGGCAGTTTGTACATTAGGACTAGTAGTTTACAAAAACACCCCAAATACGAAAATCGTTAGGAACGTTTTTGAGAAATATCGTTTCAAAAAAAACATATGAAATTTTTTTCTACTACTATAGGCTAAAACTAAATGACAAAAATTGACGAAATGGTCCGATTAGGGGCTTAGCCCTATATGGCAGTTTGTACATTAGGACTAGTAGTTTACAAAAACACCCCAAATACGAAAATCGTTAGGAACGTTTTTGAGAAATATCGTTTCAAAAAAAACATATGAAATTTTTTTGTACTTCTATAGGGGAAAACTAAATGACAAAAATTGACGAAATGGTCCGATTAGGGGCTTAGCCCTATATGGCAGTTTGTACATTAGGACTAGTAGTTTACAAAAACACCCCAAATACGAAAATCGTTAGGAACGTTTTTGAGAAATATCGTTTCAAAAAAAACATATGAAATTTTTTTCTACTTCTATAGGGGAAAACTAAATGACAAAAATTGACGAAATGGTCCGATTAGGGGCTTAGCCCTATATGGCAGTTTGTACATTAGGACTAGTAGTTTACAAAAACACCCCAAATACGAAAATCGTTAGGAACGTTTTTGAGAAATATCGTTTCAAAAAAAACATATGAAATTTTTTTCTACTACTATAGGCTAAAACTAAATGACAAAAATTGACGAAATGGTCCGATTAGGGGCTTAGCCCTATATGGCAGTTTGTACATTAGGACTAGTAGTTTACAAAAACACCCCAAATACGAAAATCGTTAGGAACGTTTTTGAGAAATATCGTTTCAAAAAAAACATATGAAATTTTTTTGTACTTCTATAGGGGAAAACTAAATGACAAAAATTGACGAAATGGTCCGATTAGGGGCTTAGCCCTATATGGCAGTTTGTACATTAGGACTAGTAGTTTACAAAAACACCCCAAATACGAAAATCGTTAGGAACGTTTTTGAGAAATATCGTTTCAAAAAAAACATATGAAATTTTTTTCTACTTCTATAGGGGAAAACTAAATGACAAAAATTGACGAAATGGTCCGATTAGGGGCTTAGCCCTATATGGCAGTTTGTACATTAGGACTAGTAGTTTACAAAAACACCCCAAATACGAAAATCGTTAGGAACGTTTTTGAGAAATATCGTTTCAAAAAAAACATATGAAATTTTTTTCTACTACTATAGGCTAAAACTAAATGACAAAAATTGACGAAATGGTCCGATTAGGGGCTTAGCCCTATATGGCAGTTTGTACATTAGGATATTTCTCAAAAACGTTCCTAACGATTTTCGTATTTGCGGTGTTTTTGTAAACTACTAGTCCTAATGTACAAACTGCCATATAGGGCTAAGCCCCTAATCGGACCATTTCGTCAAATTTTGTCATTTAGTTTTCCCATATTATAGTAGAAACAATTTTATTGTATTTGTTTAGACTTTTAACTTTTTGTAAAATTCAATTTATTTTTATTTTTTTTTTTTTTTTTAATTTACTAATGCCACTATATATCTAAACCCCTTAACTTATTTGAAAAACGTATTTAACTTTCGTAGTTATCTTCACAAAAATTCTGTTAATTTAACAGTCTCTGTTAAGTATTTAACATTTTTGAAAAACGTAGTTATCTTTCGTCGCTAACTTCACACCCTTTACCAACTCATATTCGAATAAGAGAGAGTAAGTGCGATTAATGAAGGAATGAATGTGTAAGCTAATATCAGTAGCTGAATACAAAGCCGGCGAACGAGAAAGATTGCCATTGAGTTGATGTTAAAATAATCGAAGAGACAAAAAAAAAATCCGCCAAACTCAATGTATTAAAAATAGAATTTTTCATATACAAAAAAAATTGGCAAACAATAATACCATATAAGGTGTTGTTTATTTTTTCCGATTTATTCATGGCCAGCAATACAATAAAGGGAGAATATAGCAAAGCCGTCGCCAATGGGTTTTCTTTTGTGTGTTGTACACAAAAGGGCAAAATTTTAGCACGGCCGTCACAGCTTAAGACCAAATAAAGCAATAATGCAAAAAACATTGGCACAATTGTTTCCAAAAATTGATCTATATTCTGCATGACAGGTTATACAGCTGTTTCGGGTCGAGTCACCAACCCTCATCAGTAACCAAAAGCAGTAGTTTGTTTGGTAAGAAGTTAAATTCATAGATATACCTTTGCTGAAAACAACCAAATGAGAATCTAAGCAAAGAGTTATACTATTTATATGACACACATTGCATACTACAATAAACGGATTGTTTTGTCTTGCAAAAAAAACAAGAAAAACAATTTGTTTTTGCTAAATTCACATTAAGCATTAACGTAAGTGTTTTATATTCTGCACGTCAGTTTATACATCTACTTCTTTTGGTTACTTTATTTAAAGTAAAAACATTTGATATTGAGCCTGCTTAAGTTCTAACTCAATAATTATTATGTGAATACTCTCTGTCTCTCTCTCTCTCTCCTCGATCGAAAAATTAATAAGTTTTTCCACTTTTTGCACGATATTTTTACAAATCTTTGTACCTCCAATATTTCCGAAATTTAAAATATATTACCCAATCGTATGATCTTTTACGCACTGCATGTAAGAGTATTGTACATGAAAAACTGTAAATCTTATAAAACTTTCAAATAATGTTTTAAGTTATTTTTGGTTTATTTAAATTCATTTATTTTTATTTTACAAAACTGACAGAAATATTTAAATATTTGGGTGCGTTTATCATTTATTTGAATGGTATTTACAAAAGAATTTGATTTATGTAAATTCCATTCGGTTAAAAATTAAAAAAAAGGATAAAGTTAGGGCTTCGTTTGTTATAACAGAAAAATAATTACAAATATAAACTTAATTTGCAGAATATTAAATATAAATTGGCTACAATGTCTAATTTTACGATTAAAATATGTTGTTGTAATTGAATAAGTTATTGAAATCGCCACTATCTAGAATTGAAGCATAATAAATTACTGGATTTAAATCAGTTCTGTTATTCGAATTTGTTAAATAACTTGTATAAATACTTTGGTTGGGTAAACTGAATTAAATATGCTGTTGGAGGTACTCTCATTTGTTACAATTAAGTTTATAAGGTTAAATAATTGCAATAAAAATGCTTATTACCAACCAATCATTTTTCTGTCCGCAAGAACGATAGAACTAAAGATTACGTCATCTGAAGGTTTTCCCGTTAGATGATGTAACAAGTCTGTTTCATGTGTGAAAATTATAAAATCGTACGAAAAATTTATGTTTTATATGATAGTTGGCAACCCTCCAATTAAAATCACTTTGACAGTTCTCAAAAAAATATTAAATCAGTTCTTGTTATAAATTACAAATTTCGCTTTATATCGTATTAAAAACAATATTGAAATAATTAAAATTAAGAAAAACAATCAGTGAAGTGTGTTAAGAAATTGCAAACCAAAGAAAAACTAAACAATTAAGGGTGTTAAATTCGGCTGGGCCGAATATTTGATACCCTTCACCTGCATCTTAAACTCAATATTACAACCAATATTGGGTACTTTAAAACTGTTGTCGGTACTGAAATTTTAATTTCGAATACCAATTAAATTTAAAGTTAATCTTATATATTAAAAAAATTTATGAAAACTAAAGTCAGTCCGTCTGGCCGTTCTATACGGCCGATTTCATTAATTTTTTTTTTAATGAAAGGTCTTTAGACAGAGATATGTCATCAATCATTGAAATTGACTCAACTCCCACCTTACTCAAGTTATACTCAAACGCAATTCTTCCCTGTACATTTCTTATGGGACACATTCACTCAGCAATTCGAATTCTCATAGCTCCTCTTCTAATGAATGGATCTTGATCGTTTCACTCTCAGAATACTCGGTGGATCAAGCTCTTTCTTTTGAGCTATTAACTGTTTAATTCGTTGAGTTTGAGGAAAGTTATGCGTGCACAATCAGCTTTACAATATGCAACACGCAAGTTAACGTACAGATTAACTGTTTAAATTCGTTGAGTTTGAGGAAAGTTATGCGTGCACAATCAACTTTACATTATGCAACACGAAAGTTAATGTGTAGATTTCATTAAAATAATTGCATAACACATACCCTGTGTTGAATTGTGAATTGCCAAAAATTTTAATACCTTTAGGTGGCATACAAGGTGGCCTTTATTTCTGTGTGTTCAACAAATATTTATAAAGAAATAAACTAAATAGATTAAAAAATATTGAAAGAAAAAATTTGAATGATAAAATAAAATTTCCTAGAATTTGCATTCGAATTTCGAGGGCTGAGCTCTGCTAGTTGAAATTAAAATTTAAATTTTTAATTTTAAACCTTTACCTTTTCGATTTTCAATTTTAATTTTTAATTTTTTATTTTTAGTTATTCATTTTCCATTTTTAATTTTTCAGTTTTCATTTTACATTTTTCAATTTCCATTTTTCATTTTTAATATTTCACTTTTCAGTTTTGACTTTTCACTTTTCATTTTTCAATTTCGTTTTTAATTTTTCAATTTTTATTTTTCTTTTTCCATTTTCCATTTTTCATTTTTCATTTTTCATTTTTCATTTTTCATTTTTCATTTTCCATTCTTCATTTTTCATTTTTCATTTTTCAATTTTAATTTTTCCATTTCCCTTTTTCATTTTCATTTTGCTTTTTTCATGTTTCAGTTTTCTTTTTTCATTTTCCATTTTTCAATTTTCATTTTCCCATTTTGCATGTTTCGTTATTAATTCTTAATTTTTAATTTTTATTTTTTATTTTTTTATTTTTCATGTTTAATTTCTCAATTTTCATTTTTCAACTTTCATTTGTAATTTTTCAGTTTTCTCTTTTCATTTTCCATTTTTTATTTTTCATTTTTCAATTTTCATTTTTCATTTTCCATTTCCATTTTTCAGTTTTCATATTTCATATTCCATTTTTAATTTTTAATTTTCCATTTTTCATTCCCCATTTTTCAGTTTACATTTTTAATTTTTCATTTTCCATTTTTCATTTTTCCTTTTTCGTTTTTACTTTTTCATTAGGGATTATATTTTTTCTTTCATATTGGCAATTTTTTTATTATATCGTGATAACGATAAAAAAATATGTGGCAATACTACTAACATAGCTCATGGTAGTTGTGTTTGTTGGTATGATTGCATTACTTTTTTGTGGCTTTTTTGAACTGTGAATGTTGTTGTACAACTATTATGTTCAACCACTAAAATATTACAACAAACACACTGGGTTTTATGTTTTTTTCGAGGTTTCTACATATTTTTGCTCGTATCTAAGCACAATGATGCCCATTTTAAATACCAACCTGGTGGGAATAATGGCAAATGATATTATCGTAACTTTAACCAGTTAAATGTTTTTTATGTGAATGAGCATGATTTCAACAGACAGACGGACATCGCTATATCGACTCGAGTTGTGATAAGGATCAAGAATATATATACTTTATGGGGTCGAAAATTAATTTTTCGATGTGTTACAAACGGACTGACAAATCTATATATACCCTCTGCCATATAGAGCAGAAAAACGTAAACTTGAGGGCCAAAAATTATTAAATACAAGCAAAGCAATAGTAAAAAAAAAAAACAAGTGAGAAATTGTGCGAAAAACTAACATGTTGGCTGTTTTTAATGAAATGATTATGTATAAAATTCAAATTTATTAATGGAAACGTAAAAAACGCATGATGCAATATATTTTTATTTAAATGGTGAAAAATTGGTGCTTACAAGCGGATATTTGAAAAAAACATTTGTTGGAAGCAAATGAAGTAATGAAAAAACTTTTTTTGATGTAGAATGCACTATAGAATAAGGTAACTAAATGCCGACATTTCTCAAAATATCAATAAATGAAAAAGAAATTTGAATAAAATAACGTAATATAAAAACATTTAGTAACCTCATTCTAAAGTACAGACAATGGCCTTTAAAAATTTGGTCAAATTTTGTTAAACCATTTTTATGTAGTGAATATAAAAAAAATAAATTAAATTTATAAAAATAAATTTTTATTTTTACTAACAAATAATTTGAGGAGAAATATATTAATTCTCCCATTGTTACAATGTTATTGTTAATGTATAAACATACACATAAACATAACAGTTTGACAGCTGAAAATTATTAGCCAATAGGAACACAGTTTGCGTGACGTCACTTGCCCAACAGTCGCAGATAACTTTAATACTGTCCGCGGGATGGCGTAATTTTGTATTCTATCATTGTTCTTCTGTGCGTACTCAAAAATAAATTTTGTTTAATGCACCTGCGAACTGTTTGAATACAAACCACAATACCATGATTTAACTCTACTTGCTGGTTAATTTGGCTGGCCTGCACTTTGATTTCGATTTTCCTTCACGTACCGAATTATTGTCCTCTTCATCCTTTCGTTGAGCTTCGGGGCGTGGCCAGAGAGTGTTTTATTTTCATAATTACCATTTTTTTTTAAGTTTTTTACAATTGCTTGCACTGTCAGTTTTTTAAAAATTAATATTTGACCAATTTCTTGAAAAGATTTTCCTTAATTTCTTAATTTAACCATCAACTTTCGAAAGACTTAGGGAATTTCTTTCGTCTTAGGCATTTTTGTATTTTTTTCTTCTGAACTTAGTGTGAAATTTGGGAAGCTGCATTCTATATTATGTCATAATAACTACTTTCAGCTATTTTGTAGCTGTTTTAATAACCATTCATTAAATTAAAATCAGCTTATGTATACTGTTGTAGTACATAAATATAAACAAAAATACTATTTTGACTATATCCAAATTTGTCATTTAATTTTTTTCCCAATGAAAATTAGAAATCGCAGATCGTATGTACAATTTAGTACTGTGTATATCAAACCTGTTTTTGTGCGGTATCTCTTTGTGCGATTATTTATTTGTGCGATTTATGTTGTGCGTTCTTTTTGTGCGGTATATGTAATTTGAAAATTTTCATATGTCGCACAAAAAAAAACGCACAAAACAAATCGCACAAATATAAACTCGCACAAAGTGAGACCACACAAAAACAGATTTGAATGTATAGCAAAAAGGTCTATCGAAGGTCAATTTTAAAAACTTCGTATGGAAAAAATATAAGAAATTAATGATATGATACGCGAGTTACGAATATGCTATCTCCTATAACTAATAAATCATTTATTCCTTTCTTTCATTATTTGTTATCATTTATTACTTACACTGTTCTATTCTTAATCTTCATTTTCGTTACTATTTACAATAACAATAAAACTAGTTTAAGCTTTTATTTTACATACCAAATTATTTTAGTTTTAAGATTTTACAGTCAGTTAGATTTTGACCATTAAAAAATAAAGAACCTTATAATTTATGAAAAAAACCAAACGTTGTGTTTTAATCTCGGCATTACATAACTGGCGCAGTCGTAAATCGAACCGTTTTTTTTTTAACTGAAAATTAGTAAAATTATTACTATAATAATCAAATTTTAATACAAATAGAAAAGTGCATAAAAAGTACAGTTTATAACAAAACATTACTAGCAAAATTTCTTACAAAATTAAAAAAAACTCGAAAAGTACAATTCGCAACAGAAACAAAAAACAAAAAAAAAAAAAAAAAATCATCAAAAGTAATAAGAATAAGAATAAACTAAAGAAAGTTAAAATCTCCGTTAACGACAATAAATTTAATTTTGTAGCGTTAACACAATAATTAAATGTCATCATCATTTAAAAGCATCATCATCATGTTCTTCAAAAAAAAAAAAAAAAAAAAAAAAAATTGAATAAATAAAAACAACAACAACAAAATGCTTAAGTAATGCACACATATTGGAGCAGCAACAACAACTTAATGTGGAGCCAAGAAAAACAAAAATAAATATAACAACAATAACATCATAAACAAGAGAATAAGAAAAAGAGACATAATTTAAAAAAGAGTGATATTATCCAAATAAAGCTTTTAAAATACTTAGTTAAAAAGAAAAAAAAAAAAAAAAAAACAATAATAAACATGTTGCCGGCATTGTCTTTGTCTATGAACGAGGTCTTAAAAGATGCTCAGCGAATACGTGAGTTTAGAGGCGATGGTATTTATGCTCTGACATCCTTTTTGAGAGAAGTTGAAACAGTTTTTGCTCTTATCCAATCACAACCTAATGCTTTGCAATACATTTTTCAAAGAATCGTATTAAATAAACAAGTAAGAAAATTATAGTCGGTCTAGACCGACTATACGATACCCTATACCATGCGTTTAGAAACCCTATCTCTTAGGCCCAACTAACTGGACATAGAAAATAAGCAAAATCCAAATTTGAGTGGGATTTTTATTTTTTTTTGGCTGCAGGTATGAAAAAGTTCATATCGGATGCTATATCTATATGGGGACTAGGTCCAAAAATGGACCGATCCTGATCATGTTTGGTAAAGTCTCTTGTATTTTGCAAAAATATATACAAACAAAATTTGAGAAGAATCAGTGCAATATTTTTGTTTTTTAATAGATTTAAGTGAAGATCGGGAAGCAGCTCTATATGGGGCCAATGGGATCATTTTTGGACTACTCATTAATGGATGTAATGAACGCATATAATCCCAATTTGAGTAGGATCTATATGACAATTTGGATCTTATGACAATTTATGTCTATTTCATAGGGGTAATTTGTATGGGGGCTAGGTCTGAACATGGACCGATTCTCACCAATTTCAATAGCGTTCATCCCATAAAAGCTTATATACCAAATTTCGTCAAAATATATTCATATTTGCGACCTGCAGTTTGATTACAAGCTTTACATGGACACACAGACGGACGGACGGACGGACATTGTTAAATCAACTCAGAAAGTGATTCTGATTCGATCGGTATAATTAAAGATGGGT
This sequence comes from Cordilura impudica, assembly GCA_963682025.1. Taxonomy (NCBI): domain Eukaryota; kingdom Metazoa; phylum Arthropoda; class Insecta; order Diptera; family Scathophagidae; genus Cordilura; species Cordilura impudica. Next base: position 148,867,006 of record OY821518.1, on the reverse strand, counting down.
CTAGGTTGTTACAAACAGCAGCACAAAGTCATTATACCCAAACCACATAGTGGTATAGGGTATAAATACAAGGTGAAGCTCTTCACGTCGTTAGAACATTGGGGCTGATACCAACATGGGAGGAGACGAAAGATGCTCTAGTTAGCAACTTTGGTGTGAAAGAATCATACCATCAACTTTACCAAGAAGCGTTTGCAGAAAAAAATCACGGTATTGAAAATTATTATAAACAATTAAGAATAATTTTATGTAAAATTAATGAAAAATATGAGTATGATGTAGATAAACCCGTAGAATTTAGTCCAGCATATGCTGAAAAAATTATTTTAAAAACATTTTTAAATAACATTGACGTTAATTTAGCTTCTGTAGTCATTAATAGAAATTTAAGTAAGCTAAGAGATGCTTTTAATTTATTAGAAAAAGAGGGTCTAATAAGAAATGAAATTAGTAAAGTAAAATCAAACAAAACTGATTATAATCAAAGCCCTCGTACTTTTGAGAATAATGATAGGTCAATCAATTACTCAAAAAACAACAATGGTAATAATAATAATGCAAATCGCTTTAATCAAAGTAATTCTTTTAGACATAACAATTATTCAAATTACAGGGGTAATAATTCTTCAAACTCAAGAAATGTTGTTGGTCAGGGTAGAGGCCTTAATTATACAAATTCGCCAAATAATCAGGGGTATTATCCTTCACAAAATAACAGTGGGAATTTCAGACAAAATAACAATTCCCAAATGGAAGTAGATCATATTCAATTGGAAGGGCATAATTGTGAACAACAGATAAATTTTCAGACAATTGCCTCTTCGAGACACTTCCCATAGTTCAGCTTACTATTGGTAGTGAACAGGTAGTAACTCTTATTGATTCAGGCTCAACTTCTTCATTTTTAAATATGACGAAACTACCACAATATAGAAGATTACCACTTAGAGACCCAATTATATTTTCATCAATGAACGGTAAATTATTTATAGACCAGGAAATTATTACAAATTTACCTAAGGAATTTCAAGAAGAAGCTACAATGTCATGGAAGCTCACCGATTTCAGTGGAAAAAAGTTCGGTGCTATTCTGGGTGGGAACATTTTAAAACCTTTAACTACGGAAATGAGACATTGACTATTAATCGTTCCGTAATAAATTTTGTATAAGCTTCACCTTATAATGGTATTGAAATCAATCAATTGCATACTATAGGCATTAGTCAAAAAGTACTATGCAATCTTTATGATGTCTTAAATAGTGAGGAAAAGTCCACTTTGGAAGACATTTTAACCTCATATCAAGATTTAATATTTCTTGAGGGACAAAAAATTAGGTAATACAAACATGATCCAACATGAAATAAAAACAATATATGATAAACCAGTCTACACTAAAATGTATCTTTACCCACATATTCATGAGCAAGAGATTTTCAAACAAATTAATGAAATGTTAATTCAGGGTATAATAAGGGAGAGTAATTCACCGTATAATAGTCCATTATGGATAGTTCCAAAAAAGATAGATAGCTCTGGCGAAGACAAATGCCGACTTGTTGTTGACTATAGGAAGCTAAATGAGATAACAGTAGACGATAAATTTCCTTTTCCAAACATAGATTCGATTTTGGATAAATTAGAAAGAGGTCAATATTTTTCGACTATCGATTTAGCTAAAGGTTTCCATCAAATTCGTAACGAAAAAAGATCGACAAAAAACCGCTTTCTCCACACCGTATGGACGCTATGAATTTGTTAGGATGCCATTCGGCTTAAAAAATGCTCCAGCTACTTTCCAAAGATTAATTAATTATGTTCTTCGAGATTTTATAAATAAAATATGTTTAGTGTATTTGGATGATATTTTAATTTTTTCTACAAGTTTTCAGGAGCATCTTTGCAATATTAGAAAAGTTTTTGATAAATTAAGAGAGGCTAATCTCAAAATCCAAATAAATAAGTGAAATTTTTTTGCAAAGGAAACTTTATATTTGGGTCATGTGTTAACACCTGAAGGGATTAGGCCAAATCCAGCCAAGGTAAATACAATTTTAAATTTGAAACTACCGACCACGATCAAGGGAATCAAATCATTTCTCAGTATAACTGAATATTATAGAAAATTTATTAGGGATTATTCCAAAGTAGCTTATCCTATAATAAAGTATTTGAAAAAAGGTGTAAAATTAAATGTTAATGATCCAAATTTTATTAACTCTCTCGAAAAGTTTTAACTGAAAGTCCTGTTCTTAAGTATCCGGACATTAAGCTCAAATTTCAATTAGTTACCGATGCTAGCCTGAATTCAATTGGTGCTGTCTTGCAACAAAATGGCCATCCGATTTGTTTTGCTAGCAGAACCTTAAACGACCACGAAAAAAATTATTCGGCGAAAGGGTGAAAGGGAACTTTTTGCTATAGTTTGGGCCATTAATTATTTTCGTCCCTATTTGTTTGGAGTAAAATTTGAGATTCTTTCGGATCATCAACCCTTAAAATGGTTGTTTGTTAAATCCCAAAGCAGGGAGTTGAATCCTAGACTTTATAAATGGATTATAAAGCTTAGTGACTTCAATTTTGCTGTTAATTATATTAAAGGTAAAGATAATCAGGTTGCAGATTTTCTTAGTAGGATAAACAACAATACTGGTGAGATAAATCTGATTGGTAATGAAAGTGATAATGAATCTGTATGAAATAATGTCGGTTCAACTATAGCAACCGATTCTCAGGAGGATGAAAGATTTGATCATATTGGGATTCTGGATACTGTCGTAAATAGGTTTAAAACACAGATTATTTTGACAGAAAATAAGACAACGGAGTTTAAATTTATACATGGAAATAGAAAAGTATACATAAGTTCTCGTGATTAAGAAAATAATTTAGATGAAATCCTTAAGCGAAATATAGAAAAAGGGAAAGTGGATATATTTACGGAATTAGACGACCACAAGTATAATGTGTTGCAAATGAAAATTATTGAGCTATATGAGGGTAATAACGCAGTTAAGTTTGTAAGATGCTCTTATCATGCCATAGATGTACCATCTGAAGATGAAACCTATAAACAGATTCACTATTATCACAGGAATGAGACAGGTCATACGGGAATAAACGAAAATTATGAAAGTTTAAAGAGAAGAATTTATTATCCGAATTTAAAGATCTTAATTCAGAAATACGTTAATAACTGTGATACTTGCAATAGGGCAAAATTTGATAGAAATCCTATAAGACCTAAATTTAAAATTACGAAAACCCCAAATGATATTAGCCAAATTATCCATATGGATGTTTATACAAACACTAAGTCCAACTTTTTAACATTTATCGACAAATTTTCAAAATTTGCTACTGCTTACTATTTGGAGGATAGAACAAATCAAACTATAATTGAAAAGCTTAGATTATATAAATCTCAAAAGGGAAACTTTAGCAAATTAGTTACTGATAACGAATTTAAAAGTGTCAATATAAAGGACTTTTTGCGTAGCGAAAATATTGAGTTTCATCTTGTCAAACCTAATAATCACACAGGAAATGCTGATATTGAAAGGCTACATAGTACGCTCAGCGAAAAAATCAGGACGTTAACAATTCAACAAGGATCCATGAGTATAAAAGAAAAAATGAGTAAGTCCATAGAGTTTTATAATAACAGTTTCCATTTAGTAATTAAGGAAAACCCTATTAATGTTGAGTATGGATATTGTGATAAGAAAAAGATTTTTGAAAGAACAATTTTAAATAAAAAGGATTATATAGAAAAGAAAAACAAGGATAGAGAAGAACATGTTGAACAAAGAGATAAAGGATATATTAAAAACTACAGGACACTAAGGCATAAAGAGCAGCCAAAATTTAGATTTAATGAGTTAGAAAATATTCATAGTTCAAACATAAAAAGAAAAACAAAGTACGATGGTATAGTTGATGTTAATAAGATTGAAATACTTTCTGATTAAAAATATAATTAAACCATTAAAAATTAATCTTCATTGCTTATTAATCTTTCAAAAAAAAAAAAAAAAAAAAAAAATTTAATAACTTCAATTTTGTTTTCTTTGTTTATTTACTTTTTATTATGTTAAAATATTTACTATTTTAATTTATCATCCAAAATTTTGTTAAAAAAAAATAAAATAAATAATATTAATGAATTTGTTTTTTATTTTATATATTAATTTTTTTTAATTTTTATATTCATATATTGTTAAAATATTTAAATTTTGTAAATTTTTTATATAAAGGACTCAGGAGTGTCCTTAAATTAATGAGGGGGTAGTTACGAATATGCTATCTCCTATAACTAATATATCATTTATTCCTTTCTTTCATTATTTATTATCTTTTATTACTTACACTGCTCTATTCTTAATCTTCATTTTCGTTAATATTTACAATAACAATAAAACTAGTTTAAGCCTTTAATTTACATACCAAATTATTTTAGTTTTAAGATTTTACAGTCAGTTAGATTTTGACCATTGAAAAATAAAGAACCTTATAATTTATGAAAAAACCAAACGTTGTGTTTTAATCTCGGCATTACATAACTCGCGTGAAGATAAATTCAAATTTAACTCTAACAAAAAAACAGAGCTCTAAATTTAGTTAACAGAGCTCTGTTAATGACTTAACATAGAATAAAAAATATGGCAATGAGCAACCTCAACAAAAAACTAAAAAAAAGAAAATTAAATAATTGTAGTTTTTAAATCTTATAATATTGATGGCTGAATAATCATAAAAATATCACAAATTTAAAAGTTTTTACATATCTGAAGTAGCTGGAATATCAGATTTGAAAAATTTTCGAAATTAAAAAATTAAGGATTTTGGTCTACTGCGTAAAAATGGATTTTAAAGCATTTAGGCTCTAGTTAGCAGAAGAAAAAAAACATTGGAGAGGATTTGCGTGTGAGTAAATTTTATAGTCCTAAACATTTTTATACATTTAATCAACTTTATAAAGCTGGAGTGATTTCACTATCCTAAGCGATGCTTCATCCGAAAAAAGGGTAATGCTTGAAAAAAAAATGTTATGATAAAAAACACACAAACAAAAATAAATAATTTGTAATAAAATTTCATACGAATTGATTTTAATTAAAAACAACTAGATCCGAATTCTTGATAACTATGTAAAATTTCTTAGGAAATCCTGATCAAAAAAGAAAAAAAAAAAAACAAATACAAAAAAAATAAACAACTTCGTATAAAAATTAACTACGAGTTTTTCATTAACTTTTTTGCATTCTTTTTACTGAATGTACAACATTTCGAGAGCCGGTTTTTGGTCAAAATTATTCGTCGCTGAACTAAAAATGTAAAAAGATCCCTAAATACGTTAGGGGGGGAGGGGAGTAAGTTTTGAAAACCTTTTGCGCATTATTTTAACTGAATGTACATGTCGAGAGTGTTGTATCAAAATTTCAACAAAATTGGAGCAAAGTTAACGAATATACAGCGTTTCAAATGACCGGCCTCATACGGTATATCGTATATAAATAAGTTTTTAAAAAACTTTAAATCGATTTTCTCGCAAATAAATGTTCGAAGTCCGTGAACCTCATAACTCAAAATCTACTTGACCGATTCTTTTGAAATTTTACAAACTAGATCTACACATAAATCATCAGGGAACCACGACGAGTTTTTTTTTTTTATTTTCCATTCTCTTCCCCATTTTTTAACAACAAATTTCCGAAATTTTATAGCAAAAATCGTGTTTTTCAATTCAAAATGCTGAAAAAAAAAATTGAAAAAACTCTTCGTCACTACCTCAGGAACCATGTCACCTTTTAAACGCATTTAGTTTTTTTTATTTCACATGATCCGATAACGAGTTATGATGTTCACCGCAAAACAACAACGGCTCCGGAGAATCGCTGTCACGGACTTATTTATGAAAATTTTTAATTGAAAATTTTTTCAAAGATTCTTCAAATGTTATGCTATAACGTGTATATGAAATAAATAATCCATCATTATTCATATCTTCAAAAAAGAATTATGAATACACGACTTTTTTTTAACTTTTAAAACCTTAAAAAAAGATAACTTTGATTAAGTCACGCACAGTCACGCATGGTCACGTACAGTCACGGAGAGATTTAAAACGGATTTCCCCTCAACCAATCAATCTGAAACTTGGTCGATATACTTGCTGTAAAGAAAGATTAACTTCGACATAGTCACGCACAGTCACACATAGTCACGCACTGTTCCGGACTGCTTTAAAACCCATTTCCCCTTATCCGATCGATCTGAAACTTGGTCGATAGACTTGCTATGAAAAAACATTAATTTTGACATAGTCACGCACAGTCACGCATAGCCACGCACAGTCACGGAGTGATCTAAATGTCACCTACCCTCATCCGATCGATCTGAAACTTTGTCCATAGACTTGTTGTGGCCAAAGATTAATTTTAAGAAGTCACACACAGTCACGCATAGTCACGCACAGTCACGAAGTGATTTAAACCCCATTTCCCCTCATCCAATCAATCTGAAACTTGGGTCCACAGACTTGTTGTGACCAAAGATTAATTTTTAAAGTAGTCACGCAAAGTCACACACAGTCAAGGAGAGATTCAAAACTAATATGCATAAGGAAAGAAAAATTTTTAATAAAAACTTTATTTTCATGGGTTAGATTATTTATACATACGTACGCCATCTTCTTAGGTGTCTTCGATTTAATTAAGTTTGTAAATAAAAAGAACATTAAAATACACTGTGGAACAAATTCAGGTTAGCAAAAGTTAGGTCGATTCTGAGAGTGAGGGGTGAAAATAGCGGCTAAATTAGAAGACCCGTATCGCGGCGTTTGTTTATGTTAGTTCGAATATTTTTTTTAATCGACCTTCGAACTTTGCAGTCAATTGCCGATTTTCAGCATATTCTTTATATGGTTTTTTGGCAATAACTCGTCGACTAGTTGATATTTTTTCAATCTGTAAAAGCCAAATTATTGCTAGAGACCTGTGCAACAATTAAAATTTTTTAAGAAATTGCTTTAGAAAATTTTTGTGGTGCTTATGAAGCAAAATGTTGGAAAAATTATTTTTTTCATGCTTTTTGAAAATATTTTCCACAAATCTAAGTCTTTTTTGCTTTCTGTTTGATCTATAATATGCTTCTCAGTTCCTTCAATAATTTTCATTTGAAAAGAAAATGGTCTTAGTCGATAATTTGCGTTAAAAATCCCAAAACCATCAAATAAATTGCGATTTAGGTAGAAGTAATTAAAAAGGGAAGTTCCAAGAATTAGGAATTAGTAAAACAACTTTTTTGTTTTCAAGCACCGCACAGGTAGCGATTTTTTTTTACTTCGTACAAGCGAACTGATTTCAAAAATGAAGATTCAGTTTAGACTCGAAACTCAGCCGAAGCTGATGTCTTTTAATTTTAGCTCGGTCGTTATAAAATTCGCTATTAATTTTTTTGGAACTTATTTCATTTTGTGAGTGATTTATGTTAATTGCATCGGTTTCATAAAAATAACAAAAAAAAAAAAAACATTGTATAATATATATTGTATTAAAAATGTCGGAACCAAAATGTAAAATGGACCATTTTTGTAATGTTTGTGGACGTTTCATAGCAAGCGATGAAAAATGTGGCAATGCGAGTGATTTTTTTGGAAGCCTATAAACAATATTTCTCGCAAGAGTTTATCTATGACGTAAACTATGCCCCTAAAAAAGTTTGCTTTAATTGCTATTCAACTCTTATGCAATGGAAAAGTCAAAAGAAGAAGGCTATGCCTTTTGGTATACCAATGATGTGGTTAGACAACAGCCCGCATCAAAAAGAAAATTGCTATGGATGTATCAACTACCATAAAACTTTGAATAGAAGGAAAGCAAAGAATAAAACTTATGTAGCAGTGCCAAGTGTCCAATTACCATTACTGCACTCAGAATTCGTTCCAGTACCAACATGGCGAAGTATTGATCTTCAAACAGATATCAGTACTCCAACCGCCGCTGCTACATCCATGGATTCCTTTTCAGAATACGACCCTGGTGAAGGTACATCCTATGAAACATCAAAGGACCCAATCCTAGTCACACAAAACCAATTGGATGGAATTGTTGCAAATTTGTGTTTGACTCAGAAAAAATCAGAACTACTGGCTTCATTTTTGAAAGGAAATAATTTACTGGCGAAAGGTACCAAAGTAACAGCATATCGAAAACGCCAAAAAGAGTTAGAAAAATTCTTCAATGTGAATGATGCAAAAAATTTCGCTTATTGCAACGATATTGAAAAGTTAATGGAGACGATAGGGTTAACCTATAAAAAAGATGATTGGCGTTTATTCATCGATAGTTCACTAATCAGCTTAAAAGGTGTGCTTTTGCACAAGACAAATAGAATGCCTTCTGTTCCGATTGCGTATAGCACTGACACTAGTAAAAATTTCGATAATTTGAAACACATTCTGGAAGTAGTCAAATATAACGAACACCAGTGGCGCATTTGCTGCGACCTCAAAATAGTTTCATTGATTACAGGATTAACAGCATCTGGCCGTCCAAAATATCCGTGTTTTTTGTGCGATTGGGATTCACGATGCGGAGAAGGTATTAAAGGAACAAACCAGTACAACCAGCATAACTGGAATAGTCGCATTGGACGGAAGTGGCCTAAAGACAATAGGCTACACGAAAGTCTTGTTCCTGAAATGAAAATTTTGTTGCCGTTGCTCCACATTAAACTTGGCATTGCTAAAAATTTTTTGAAATGTATCGCAAAAAGACCAGCGGTATTCAACCGCTTAAAAGACATTTTCCCAAGACTAAGTAACGCCAAAATTCAGGAAGAGGTTGTTAATGGTCCCGACATACGGAAACTAATGAGTCGTCAAGATTTTGACCAAGTTCTGACAGAACGAGAATTAAATGCATGGCTCGCATTGAAAGCAGTCATTAAAGGACTTTTGGGTAAAGAACGCAACGACAACTACAGGCAATCTGTTGCAAACATGTTGGCAGCTTTCGATGAAATTGGGGTTAATATGTCGTACAAAATTCATCTCTCGTATCAGCATCTTGATCAACTCGCTCAACAGTTGCCAACTGAATCTGATGAGCAAGGCGAACGTTATCACCAAACTGCGCTTTCATTTGAAATAAGGTAACTATAGTGTGCATATTTTGAATCCTAGATTTTTCTAATATCTATGTCAGAGTGCACAATTTAAACATGTTAATGATTGAAAACTATTTTCGTTTCAGGTACAGAGGAAAGAAATCTCCAGATGCAATATTCGCTGAAATTTGTTGGTGGTATAAAAACACCTCTGAAGAAGAGGAAGACGAGGAAAAAGAGGAAGAAGGGGACGACAAAGATGAAATTCCAGAATATCTGTTGGACGAAATTATCGACCTTTCTGATGATGATGACGATGACCAAGATATTAGAGAGAGCAGTGATGTTGATCCACAGCCGCCTGCTAAACGGCAACTGGCCAAATCATTAATTTAATTTATTTAATTTTTTTACTTAAAACTTTTCATAACTAACATTTCAAAAATATATTTTTTCCATATTTTTATAATTTCTTTTTCAATGTTTCTTCAAAACCAACACTGAACAAAATTGGTACATAAAAAATGAAAAGTAAATTAATATTAAGCTGGGAAACGCAAGTTTTGTATTATGAAGAAACTGAGAAGCATATTATAGATCAAACAGAAAGCAAAAAAGACTTAGTTTTGTGGAAAATATTTTCAAAAAGCATGAAAAAAAAAATAATATTTCCAATATTTTGCTTCATAAGCACCACAAAAATTTTCTAAATCAATTTTTAAAAAAATTTTAATTGTTGCACAGGTCTCTAGCAATAATTTGGCTTTTACTGATTGAAAAAATATCAAGTAGTCGACGAGTTATTGCCAAAAAACCATATAAAGAATATGCTGAAAATCGGCATTTGACTGCAAAGTTCGAAGGTCGATTAAAAAAAATATTCGAACTAACATAAACAAACGCCGCGATACGGGTCTTCTAATTTAGCCTTTTTTTCACCCCTCACTCTCAGAATCGACCTAACTTTTGCTAACCTGAATTTGTTCCACAGTGATATTATAAATTTAAACATAACTTATTTTAGAAACAAGTCCGATTCGTTTTTCGATGATGCTGAAAACACATCAAAGAAATACAGAAAACAAAGATTTTACATAAGTTGGTTGAGACGAGAAGCTAATGGGATGGCTGGAACAGGTCAAAGATGACGACTTTAAATGCTGATGCAAGGCTTGTGAACAAAATATTAAATTGCGATAAATCAAATTAAAGTAAACATGCTAATAACCACTGTCATAAAAAAATCTTTTAAATCCAAGAAGCAAAATTCTCTTTGTGTTATAAGATCTCATTTGCAAGCCATTTTAATTAATTGTGTAAATTTTGAATGCACATCTAGCCATCTAAAAAATATGAACTATACGAATTGTAAAAACAATTTTATTAGTTTTTTATGTTGTTTTAATGTTATTCTTATGTGATTCTTATGATATTCTTATCTTACTTTTTATGTCATTTTTCCTCGTTTTTATGTCATTTTTGCATCATTGAAATTGAAGTGTACAAATTAAAAATAAAAATTTTTTTTTGAAAAATTTAAAATAGTAGCCTAGGGAAAAAAAGTGAGAGAAAAAAGTGGGTGTAGGGAAAAAAGTGATTTTTTTCATAAGCGTAGGGATTTCTGAAAAAATCTCCTGGCATCACTGGCTGCTAGTATGTAGGTTAGTATGTGGCGACAGATGAAATTAAGTATGTCCTTAGGGAATAAAAAGGCGAAAAAGGCGTATTTTCATAATTTTTTTTTGAAGATATGAATAATGTTGGATTATTTATTTCATATACACGTTATAGTATAACATTTCAAAAAATTTTCAATTAAAAATTTTAATAAATAAGTCCGTGACAGTGAATCGCCGGAGGCACCTCGAAAAAAAAAGTTGTTTTGCGATAAACATCATAACTCATTATCGGATCATGTGAAATAAAAAAAATCGAAGTGCGTTTAAAAGGTGATAAGTTTCCCGAGGTAATCACGAAGAGTTTTTTTTATTTTATTTTTGGCAGCATTTTGAAGTGAAAAGCACGATTTCTGCCATAAAATTTCAGTGGATTTGTTGTTAAAAAATGGGAAAAATGACAAAAAAAAAACTTCTTCGTGATTACCATGTGATTTAGGTGTAAAAATAGTGTATACAATTTTAAAAGGATCAGTCAAGTAGATTTTGAGTTATGATGTTGACGGACTTCAAACATGTTGTTTTAAAGTTTCTTAAAAACTGATTTATATACGATATACCGTATGAGGCCGGTCGTTTGATACATTGTATCTTCGTTCGTTTTGCTCCAATGTAATTGAAATTTTGATACAATACTCTCGACATGTTGTACAAAGAAATGTTGTAGAAAAAAAAAAAAAATGCAAAAAAAGGTTTGAAAACCAAACCAACTTTCATATTATGTAAAAATACTGCATTGTACAACTGGTACCAGCTGTCCATATCACCTTAAATTTTTCTACCGGTCCAACTCCATGCTTCAATGTGGTCCGGGATTAACTTCTTCCTACTTTGAATGGCGGAAAATATTTTTTTTTCCATCAGGGGAGATACTATTAATTTTTGTTTCGTCCATTCCACAGCGCTCCAATGACTGTACTTTCTTGGCAACTCTAGTCTCTTCTTTCACTTAAACAATAGTGGATTCTTTCGGGAAACTCTTCCAAAGAGTTCAGCTTCGCGCAATCGTCGTTTTACCGTATCTATAGATGGTTTAGCTTTATTTTCACCAAAGACTGCAATAATCCGAATCTCATTTGCGGATTTATGCGGATATATTTTTTTTTGGCTCGCGGACAATTTGTCCATCTTTTCGAGCTGTTGTAATATGGCTTCATTGCTTTTGGGCCACCTTCTCTGTAGTCGAAATTTTCCTGAAATATTGCACAGCATTGGTAATCATAATTTTAGAAACTTTTAATGTTGCGGCGATGTCCCGATAAGTGCTTCCATACTGTTGAATTTGTATATTAATCTTCCGAGTACTGACATCAGAAGATTTGTTTTTACCCATGTCAAACAAGTAGTTAATGCTTTCTAAATATTGAAAAACACTCCATGTAATCGCAATCAATCAAATATAACTTGTAAAATTTTCCTGAATTTGACAATATAGATAAAATGTATCACTGTTCTTAATTTAGTTTAGTTCGCGATAAATTTATGTCATACATTTAAATAAACACCACATAGAAGAAATAATACTATTAGTGAATTTTACATGAACAGAGTTGGATTATCTAAACAGTGTCAAGTTTTAGCAGTTTAATTATTGTTCCTAATTAGTTGCACGTAGCTGTATACGAGCATATTTAGAATTAGTGCTCAAGAAGGTTTTCTGTCTCCCTTTGTCTCAATATTGGTTGTCTACTCTTTGTTCTGGAGTCATTACTTTGTCGTATGCTGATAAAGAAGCTATTACTTTGTGAAATAGTCACTTCGTTATTGGTGCGCAAGTAATTATTTGGTATAAAAGTCTTTTGTGAAGAGAATCTGTAAAGGCACGCCTCAGATTAAATCGCACTGGAATCTCTATAGAAAATATGCAGAATCATGATGACAATTAATTATACTTAATGGAAAAAATTATTTATTACCTGCTCATATATTCTTGCCTCCTCCTAACAGTCTTTATATGACAAACATGGCGAAGCTATTATTATTCTTGGTGATTTTAATATCCTGGAAGTTCTTACCTAATGAAAAATATTTTGTTCCATCCAAATCAAATAACAAGTGTAGAGCTTTTCAATATTTTACTCGATCTGAATCTTTTTCAAATAAATGATACATATAACAATCATTATAAATTATTGAATTTAATATTTGTCAAAGATACTTCGGAATTTTACATCAAACGTTCAGTCCCGATTTCTTCCCCAAAAGATACATATCTCCCTACTATTCCCTCTATACTTTTAAGAACACCTTCTTAAAATTATGATAAGGGTTTTTGTTTCGCACAATCAAATTACAGTGTGTTGAACGAACTTATATATAGTACAAACTGGCACACTCTATTATCATTTTCTATTGGATCTACAGATGCCATTGATCATATGACTGAAACTTTTTAAAGTACGATATTTTCTGTAATGGATTTATGTATTCCGAAACAAATTTGTAATAAACTTTCCGGTTCTCCTTAGAATACCAAGCAACTGACAAGAGTTAAAAATAAAAAAAATAAATATTACAAGACATACAAGCTTACCGCTGGGAAATACTCCATTAGCCGCACGGAATATACTGCACTGAATAAATCGTGTTACTCTAATTACTTAAACAAAATGAAAAATAGATTTAAAAGTAATCCAAAGTCTTTTTACAAATTTGTCAATACTAAGAGAAAACCAACTGGTTATCCTGTTATTATGAAATTTCAACATCTGAATCTTTTGATAATACTATTATAAGTAATTTGTTTGCTTATTTTTTTTCAACAATTTATTCCGATTCAACTTTTGATGACTCAACCACTTACCCATCTATATTAATTGCAAATAGAACCATATCTATTCCATTCCTTGAGGTCTCTATGGTTTCTAATGGTTTGAAAAATTAATATTTTCATAATAGTGGACCCGATAAAATTCCTAGTAGTGTCTCAATTAAATGTACGGATGCCTTAGCTATTCCACTGACAATGTTTAACTCATCAATTAAATGCGGATACTTTCCAAATACGTGGAAGGACTCTTTTATTATTCCGTTATCTAAAACCGGCAACAAGTCTGACATTACAAATTATCGTGGTATTGCAAAATTAAGTAATATACCCAAATTATTTGAAAAAATTATGATTGATCAACTATGTCATCAAGTCAACACATTGATTTCTCCGTTCCAACATGGCTTTCAAAAACGGTGCTCAACTTCAACGAACCTTTTACATCTTCAAAGAAAGCAAACTGACGCAATTTACACTGACTGGCAGCAAGGCGTTTGATAAAGTCAACCATAAACTTCTTATAAAGAAATTACATCTCATAGGATTTTCTGATCTTAGCATAAAGTGTATATATTCATATTTAACAAACATAAATCAAAATGTACGTTTTAATATTATATCTTCGAAAAATATAATAATTTTTTATCTGGAGTACCGCAAGGCAGCCATCTAGGACCGCTTATTTTTCATTATTTATAAATGATTTACCTCAAGTTATTCAGTTTTCAAATATCGTGATGTGTGCTGACGATGTAAAAGTCTTTGAGCTATAACAAATATTCCGACCATACTTATCTTCAAAATGATTTGGATTCGTTTCACTCATGGTGCATTTTAAATTTAATGGTAATGAATCTTAAAAAGTGCAAATACGAGTATATGCGTTTTTTTCGAAAAAGACCAATATCTGTAAAATTTGTGTTGGGCGGCTTTCAACTAGAAAAAGTTGATAACTTCTTAGATTTTGGTGTTTTATTAGATTCAAAGCTTAGTTTCTATTGTCATATTACAATTTTTATATGATACAAAAGATCCAAGAGGCAGAGCATGTGGTGGCTCAGCCATTCTTATTAAATCTCGACTGAGGCATCATCTAATGTGTGATCATTGTGAAGATTACCATTAAGCTACTACAATCTGCTTTGATGAATTTGATAACAATTTAGTTATCTCATCAATATACTCTCCACCAAGATTTTCTATAACGGAAAGTCAATACAAAAGATTTTTTGGCCCTCGTTTTATTGCTGCTGGCGATTAGAATGCCAAGCATAAATTTCGGGGGTCACGTTTAATCTCCCCGGAAGGCCGTGTTTTGTTTGGCACAATTTCTAATATGGGCCTCGATGTTATCTCAAGCGGAGAACCAACATACTGGCCGACAGATAGACAAAAGATTCCCGATCTAATCGATTTTGGAGTAACGAAGAACATTGCGAGAGAACTTATAAATGCTGAATCCTCATTGGAACTCTAATCAGAGCACACACCAGTTATTGTTACTATTTCTAACCCCCGAAAAATTGTGCCTCCGAATGGGAATTTAGCGCCAACAAGTATTATAGATTGGTTAAAGTATAGAAAGTTTTTCAGTACCCATTGTACGGATAGGTTACCACTAAGAACACCAGATGATATTGACCTGGCTATTGCTAACTTTGAACAAAACCTCAAAATATCTTCTCAACGTGCTGCGAAACCCCCTGACACAGAGGGCAGTATAGAACTTGTTCGGTAGATGTCGAGCGGCTATTAAATGAAAAAAGAAGAATTCGAAGGGAGTGGCAACTGTACAGATCTCCTCAACTTAAGCAACAGTTGAAGCATGTACATCATATTTAAGAAAGTTGCTTCAAGAGCTGATTACTCGTTATGGCGAGCTACAAAAAATCTCAAAAGACCCGTTGTACGTAAACCACCATTAAGAATGCAACATGGAGGCTGGGCTAGAAATGATATAGAAAATGGTAATCTATTTGTAGAACATTGAAAAAAGTTTTAACTCCGAATATAACTACTAGTTCAATAAATGAGTTACCACCAGTAATAAACCAGCACAGTGCAGTGTCACTTCGATTTGAGATTAGAGAGGTTGAAAAGGCCATTTCTGATCTTAACCCCTAAAAAAGCATCGGCATTGATGGGATCAGTAATAAAATGCTTTTGGAGTTACCCAGAATAGCATTGAGAATAATTCTTTTTATATTTAACTTTATATTACGCCTTGAATATTATCCCTCAGAATGGAAGGTTTCGATCGTTACCATGGTACCCAAGCCAGGTAAAGATCACACAAAGGTCGATTCGTACAGGCCAATAAGTTTATTGTCAAATCTGTCAAAATTGTTCGAGAAAATACTAGTAAATAAGCTTACTGTAGTTGTAGATCAAAATAACGTCATCCCAGCACATCAATTTGGATTTAGGCGAACACACAGCACCATTGAGCAAGTCCATAGGTTAGTAAGCGCTATAAGAAAAGCCTTTGAAGAAAAAAGTACTGCTCTGCTCTCTTTGTTGACGTTTCGCAAGCTTTCGATAAGGTTTGGAACGAGGGTCTACTTTATAAAATTAAAACGCTGCTGCCCCCAAACATTATAAACTAATGGAAAGCTATATAATTAATAGGAAATTCTCAATAAAGGAGATCAACTTTAAAAGCCCCCCTCAGGATATAAAAGCTGGTGTTCCACAGGGCAGTATTCTGGGCCCGCTCCTATACATCCTTCATACAGCGGACATGGGAACTAATAAAAACACGATTACTTCAACCTTTGCAGATGACACGGCAATTTTGAGTATTCAAGAGGACCCCTCAAAAGCATCTACACTTTTACAACGACATGTTTTTCAATTGGAGTACTGGTTACACAGGTGGAAAATAAAAATAAATGAATAAAAATGTATTCACGTTACTTTTACGCTCAGACAAGAAACGGGACTAAGGGAAGCGCTTGGTAAAAGTGAGAAAATGCATGCTAAATTATGGGAAAATGTCTGTTAAGTCTATAGGAAATGCATGCCAAATGGTAAAAATTCATGTAAAAAATGGCAAAATGTTTGCTAAATTTGGGCAAATTTATGGGAAAATGCATGCTAAAAATGGGAATATTTCTGTTAAAAATGAGAAAAATGTGCATGCTAAATGTAGGGAAATTGCATGCTAAATATAAGGAAATTGCATGCTGAATTAAGAAAAATGATTGTCAAAGCTGCAAAAAAAAAAAATCTTTCGAAAAAAACAAAAACATGCACATGACATGCATTTTTACCATTTAGCATGCATTTCCTATAGACTTAACAGGCATTTTCCCATAATTTAGCATGCATTTTCCCATTTCTGTACAGCAAAACTAATTCTCTCGACGAGAAACACGCCCTCAAATCCGAATAAACAATCAGCAAATACCGCAACATTCTGATGTAAAATATTTGGGATTCATCTTGACCGCCGCACAGTGGTCAATTTCGCGAGATAGCGGTCAAAACTCTATAACTTTTGACCGGATTGGTATTTTTTTACGCAATTTGTTTTGTTCAATAGGAGGGACTTCAAGCTTCAATTTGCGTGTTCAAACGTAAAAATCGACTGATAGGAACGTAAGTAATTTGGAGTTAAAAATGCATTTTAATTTTTTGTTGAGTTTCCATGTAAAAGTTGAATATTTTGACATTTTAAACAGGTATTTTTTTTATAATTTCTTATTTTCTTCAATCGTATTTTACAACCAATACTTATTTATTATTCCTAAACTTAATTTTGGTCAGAAAATGCCAACATTTGGCCCCTGACATTTATTTAGTCTCAATATTCACAGGGGCCAAAGGTTGGTTTTTTTTTTGGAAGAAAGCTAATTCTTGTGAGGATTAAACTGAAAAATAACACTGAAATTCCCAACAATATCAATACCATTTGGATATATTATATACAGAACACAACATCGATAAAATTTTAAGTAAACTTTTACTATTGATTTAAAGTGCACATATATTTTATTTAAATGTATTAATAAAAATTTATACTAAAATTAGAAACAAATTATAATCTTTAAACTAGTATTAATTAAACAATATTAGTAAAAATTTCTTCCAAATAGCTTTGATTTTCATTTTGCAGTAGTTGTTTAGCTTCTTCATCTAACTCTAATGAGGTTGATTTCCATTTTTGTCGAATACTGGACATATATGGGTCTGATGTGCACAACAAAATATTAATAAGATCTTCATTAGTACAATATCTGGAAATTTTTCTTGTATTGTGCTCGCGAAAGAATCTGTAGTCTTTGTTCCTTTTTTCTTGGGCTTCTTCTGAGAGATCTCCAATTGGAAGCATATTGCGCTGAATTATTTGTTCTCCATGGAACAAAATTTTGTGAACTGTGGTTGGCATATGTCTCCAAGAATATTTTTGGTTATAAAGGGTTGCTGTCTCATTAGCATACTAACCAAATTTTTTTGCATCTATCTTTTTGCTACATGCTACATGATTTGGAATCGTCGTATTAAATCATAATCTACTCCAGTTATAGAAGCTGCAGTTTCTGGATCAGAAAAAAATCTCCTTGCTGTGTTTCCATCATTAGAATTTCCTTCTCCTTGCTTTGGCTGGTCAATTATAAGGCCTATCTCACGGTATTTTTCTTGAATATCTTTTTTTTTTGCTTTCTTTTTTTCCAAATTTTCTTTGTTGTTTCTCACTGTTTCGCCTAACGGGCCAAATTCCAAATCGTATCCCAATTTAAGAATATGCTCCATAAAACGAATTCTAGCATGAAGAGGTGACATTCCAAATTCATATGCTTCATTAAAACTATCGTCTTGTGTTGGTGGTTGGCTCAATTGACTTGATGTTTTTTTGGCATATGGTGCAGCTTGACGATGACTTTGTTTTGGTTAAAGCTTGTGCAACTTTTCCATCAATCATTGTGAGACACATTTTAAAATTTACTTCAATGTCTTGGTCATCAAATTTAAATGTTACTGGTTGAAGTTCTTTAATTTGATCATTTATTTTTCGAACTTCTTCATCTATGACATCTTGAGTCTCCTTTTTGTAAGCAAACTTTATTGGTCTACAAAATTTTGTTGACGAGGGAATTTCATTCTTCCATACATCTATCTCTGCAGCTCTACTAGTTGACGGCTCTGAACCAATATAAGTTTTTGTTAAACGTAATGGAACGAAAGAAATCATGAATAAATTGGCATCTGATGAATTTTCCGCATTACATTGTTTGTATTGTTTCTGGCCAGAGGACCCATCACATCCCCATTTAGAAATTAAAGTCATGCTGCAATTTTTAAACTTCTTTAAATAGTCAGCATCAAATGTCTTTAATAATCGTTCTGCAGTGTGTTCAAGAAGATCCTACAATTTTATTTCTGCTGAACTTGAAGTTACACTAATAGCAGTTGGTGAAGGTAAGCAATCTTTTTTGGCAGAAACTATATCTCGATATGATGGAAAAATTCCACAATTTTTTTCATTGGTTCGCTTCCGCAATTCTGTATATTGGTTTTTAGTCATTTTCAAATCCAAAAATAGTGCAAATGCTTCTTCTGGAGTAAATTTATTTTCTTCAGTTGGTGTCGGCATACTTTCTAAAATCCTTTTTGTGCGTCTGGGGCTTGCTTCCACTATTTTTTCAATGATAGCAATTTTACCCTTTTTAGTTTTCGATGGTTGAATTTGATGCAGAAATGAATCCTTTATGATGCTACAAGAAACTTCTTCATTGATATGTTTAAGCTTGCGTCTTCGTGATCTTTCACTACAATTATCAATTGGCTTTGCTGGTCGACCACCTTTTCCAGTTTCCGTGGTAGTTACTGATGGCTTTTTAAGAATAAGTTTATTTCTTAGCCATTCTTGGTTGTGTGAGTAAAACAATTTCTTGTTTCTGGAACATTGATTGTACCGTTTTCTTAAAGTATTTAAAAAGTTTTTTATTTTTAAGTTATGAATTTTAATTTCTTGTTTGTCGCATATTTTGAAGAATGGATTATTCATTATATGTAAAATAATGTCGTTTTCATCTTTCCGTTCAAAATATATATCAGATAGAACACTATAACTGAATTTAGCCATTGTTTAAACAATAATGAAGAAAAAAAATGAATGCATGGATTAATATACTATTGCTCGAAGTTTCAACATGATCTTTTTTACCTCTTTGAAACATAATATAACAGGTAGTTGGTTTTACCAGTTATTTCCATTGGTATTAAATTTATTTGCAATTTTCACGTATTTAACTTGTGTAATATTAGATGGCAATAAAATCTTTTTTACCTTTTCCAAATGAATTGCCAGATACCACATAATTTGAGAGTTAACAGGTACTGGCAATAATATAAAAGGTACTTGGTTTTACCAGTTATTTCCATTGGTTTTAAATTTATTTGCGATTTTCACGTATTTAAGTTGTGTAATATTAGATGGCAATAAAATCTTTTTTACCTTTTCCAAATGAATTGTCAGATACCACATAATTTGAGAGTTCTATTGTCATTTTTGTCAAAATTTTGATACACCCTTCTATGTGGACTAGGTCCAAATATGGGCCAACTTCTCCTAATTTCAACAGAATTAGTTTTTGGGTCAATAAGAACTCTTGTACAAAATTTCATCAAAATATATGCATAATAGCCACTTTCACATACAAATAACTTCTCAAAAAATATGACGTGCATTTGTACCGAATATCTTACCTTGGGTCAGAAAAATTGCTGTAGCTCAAAAAGTGCAGTCCCGATGCATGGACATGTATATATAGGAATGTAGGGGAGAGTTAGGACTACAAAATAGTAAATTTGTGTTTTGACTCAGCTTGACTCACAGGAGTTGTGCTCTATGAAGTAGGAAATTTCCGAGAAATTTGACCTTTTTTAAAAAAAAAATTTAAATTGTTCTGAAAACAGTAGAGCTTCAATTTTTTTTACCATTTAAATTTAAATTACAATACAAAATTTATTTCATCCAAAAATCTTAAAAAACAAAAAAGTTATGATCATTTAAACTTTAAAAATTAACTAAAAATATCATAAATTTACTAAATTGTGAAAAAGCCCATTTTGGACCACCCTGTTCTCAGTGAAATAGTTGAAATAGAGTTCTAATTTTTTGGCTCCCGAGGTTTACTACTGTCTACTTTCATATGAGTCTAATAACTTTAAAATCGGTGAACAAAAACCAAAAGGAGTTTTGGCCGCTATCTCAAAATATTGACCACAGTGCGCCGCATGTTATGTTATTATGTTATGTTATTCATTTGAAAGTAAATACTAGTAAACCTCGGGAGCCAAAAAATTGCGACTCTATCTCAACTATATCACAGCGAACAGGGTCTTCGAAAATGGACTTTCTCAGTTTGCTAAAATTAAAAATTTCTTTGTAAATTTTTATTTTTGAATGACTGTAACTTTTTTGATTTAAAAGATTTTGAAGTGAAATAAATTTTGTATAATTTTGTGGCTTCCATACTATTAATGTTAAAAATGTAAAATCACTGAGTCATTCCGAAATTTAAAAAAAAAAAAATTCCGAAAATCTCCTACTTAATAGAGCATAAGTACTGCCAGTCAAAAGCAGTCAGAAAAAATCTTGCACTTTTCTATACTCCGAACCCTCCCCTATACTCCTATACCCCATTATACACCCGCCAGTTTCGGCCCGTGTGCACCAGAACAATTTTTCTGACCCAAGGTTAGATATTTTCTGCAAAATTTATGAATACAAAAGTTGTCCACTGTGTGGTTAGGATATATTAAGTTTGAGGTGATGTTTGTAACTGCCAAAAATATTGGACCTTTATCCATCTTTTATTATACGGATCGACTCAAAAACACTTTCTGAATCGATTAAACGATGTCCGTCCGTCCGTCTGAGTGTTATGAATACAAAAGTTGGTCGTACCGGTGCAACGCGGTGTATTTTTTTGCGTGTCGGTAGAGTTGTCAGGAGTTGTTATATACTTATAAAAAAGGGTTGAGATATAATGCGCTTAATTGTTACAGGTACATTTACATAGGTATCTTTCAAAAATATTAATAGTCTGAATTAGAGTTATATAGTTTAAATATCTGACAAAATGGGAAACAATTTAAATAACAGGTAAATGGTAAAAAAAAAACTATTGCGACATAGCCCTTTAAGATATGAGCAGGTATGCTTCACCTTTTAAAAGGGGTTAGGGTGTGGGTTTTTTATGCTTCTAAAAGTGGTAATAAAAGATAAAAATTTTTATTTTACATAATTGCAAGAAAGAGTATTTATAATAATGTTTCCACAATTATTTTTCATTACAATTTGTGCAATGGCTAAGTACTGTTACAGAGATCTGGCAGATATTTATTTTCAACGAAATGATGGACGCGATGTAATTTTGCACATAGTGAGCAACGACTTCTTTAAGAATTGTAACCTAGAAGACATTGAAATGCACAAAGGAAAAATTACTAATTTTGCATCGAATTTGAAAAGACGGTACATTGAATGCTGTCCATAGCAAGGAAAAGATGTACAAACGTTACCAAGACTGGTTAATAAAGGAACTTATTTTTGAGAGTGCATCTACAACTGCCAACGAAAGTGGAAAAAGGGTCGACCAGCAAAACCAATTGACGGATGTAGTGAAAGATCTCGAAGGCGCAAGCTGGAGAATATCAATGAAGAAATTTCTCAAAGAATTATTAAGGATTAATTTTTGCACCAAATTCAACCAACCCAAAATAAAAAAAATAAAATTGAAATAATTGAAAAAATAGTAGAAGCGAGCCCAAGGCGCACAAAGAGGATTTTGAAAAGCATTCCTACACCAATTGAAGACAAGAAATTTACGCCGGAAGAAGCGTTCGCCCTATTTTTGGATTTGAAATTGACCAAAAATCAATATAAGGAATTGCGGAAGCGAACCAAAGAAAAGAATTGTGGGATTTTTCCAGAGTATCGAGATTTAGTTTCTGCCAAAAAGGAATGCTTACCTTCACAATCTGCTATTAGTGTCACTTCAACATCAGCAGAAATAAAATTGCAAGATCTCCTTGAACATACTGCAGAACGATTGCTAAATACGCTTGATACTGATCATTTAAAAAAAATTGGTAATGGCAGCATTACTTTAATTTCTAAATGGGGATGTGATGGATCCTCTGGTCAGAAACAATACAAGCAATTTAATGCCGAAAATTCATCAGATGCTAATTTATTTATGGTATCTTTCGTTCTTAGAGCCGTCAACTAGTAGAGCAACAGAAATTGATATATGGAAAAATGAAATTCCTTCTTCAACAAAGTATTGCAGACCAATAAAATTTGCATTCAAAAAGGAAACCAAAGATGTCATAACTGAAGAAGTTCAAAAAATAAAAGATCAAATTAAGGAACTTCAACCAGTAATATTTAAATTTGATGACCAAGACATTGAAGTACATTTTAAAATGTGTCTCACAACGATTGATGGAAAAGTTGCGCAAGCTTTAACTGGAACAAAGTCAACGTCAAGCTGCATTATATGCCAAAAGACATCAAGTCAATTAAGCCAACCCCCACCAGAAGACGATAGTTTTAAGGAAGCCTACGAATTTGGAATGTCCCCTGTTTACGCGTAATTAAAAAACACACGTGAACCGTTTGAATATTTATAAGATACTCTATAATTGAACTCAACTAAATCAAGTTAAACTATATTCTTTGAATGTTTGTAAGACACTCTATAATTGAACTCAACTAAATCAAGTTAAACTATATTCTTTGAATGTTTGTAAGACACTCAACTTAATAATTTAGAAACTACCGTCTCTTTTGAGTATTGGTATGATACTAACTTTATTTAATAAATTTAAATCTTAACTACTATATACAAAAATCTTAAAACTAATCTAGGCGACCTGCAAACACATTTTCATCCCCTTGACGGATATGACACACTGCTATATTATCAGTGTGTCTAACATGTGTTTGCCAGATGTCTTTACTAAAACACTTATCTTCAATTTGGGAATTTACTATAACCAAGAAATATAGTGATTTTAGATTATATTACCTATACTTAATTGTGGGATTTTTCCACAAAAATAACCATAGAAATATAAAGAATTATTTATGATTATTCTAACTACGAAGTAACATACTAGTATACTAATCTAATCGTGTTCATATTTGAACACCCCTCTTCATGCTAGAATACGTTTCATGGAGCATATTCCTAAATTGGGTTATGATTTGGAATTTGGTCAGTTAGGCGAAACAGTGAGAAAAAACAAAGAAAATGAAGAAAAAAGAAAGCAAAAAAAAAACAAATTCAACAAAAATATCTACAGCTAGGCTTCGTAATCGACCAAGCAAAACAAGAGGAAGGAAACACAAATGATGGAAATACTGCAAGGAGATTTTTTTCCGATCCGGAAACTGCAGCATCTATCACAGGTGTAGATCATGAATTAATAAGACGATTCAAAATCATATTACAAGTTCTAGCATGCAGCAGAAAGATCAATGCAAAAAAATTTGGAGAGTACGCCAATAAAACAGCTATACTTTATAATGAAAAATACTCTTGAAGATATATGCCATCCACAGTTCATAAAATTTTGTACCATGGGGAACAAATAATTCAAAATAATATGCTACCAATAGGAGATTTATCTGAAGAAGCGCAAGAAAAAAGGAACAAAGACTACAGATTCCTTCGCGAGCACAACACAAGGAAAATGTCCAGATGTTGTACTAATGAAGACCTTATCACTATTTTGTTGTACACTTCAGATCCATATAAGGCCAACATTCGTCAAAAATGGAAAACTACCTCTGTTGAATTAGACGAAGAAGCTAAACAACTTCTAGAAGATGAAAATCAAGGCTATTTAGAAGAAACTTTTACTAAAATTGGTTGATTTAAAGTACTTTTTCATTACACTAACAATAAGTTACTCTTTTTTTATATAGTTAAAAAATTTTCTTGATTTAAAAATGTATACATATATTTTGTAAATTTACAATAAAAATTGTTGTATTTCATAAATTTACCATAAAAATTGATATAGAAATATTTAAAAAGACTATAAAAAAAATTTAACTAAAGCAAAAACATACGAGATTTTCATTGAAACTTCTCTATCTTGAACCAATATATGGTAACTTTTACGTTCGCTGCTTAATAAATTATATTTTAACTCGGGATCTTTCAAAAAAAAAAAAAAAAAAAAAAACAACCTTTGGCCCTTGTGCACATTAGGACTAAAAAGTTTACGGGGGCCAAAGTTTGGCATTTTCTGAAAAAAAAATAACTTAAAAAATTGTTAAAAAGTATTAGTTGTAAAATTAACTGAAAAAATAAGACATTATATTAAAAAAAACCTTTTTTTTTACCTTTTAACACTTCACTTTTGTACTAAAATTCAACTACAAATGAAAATGTATTTTAAACCCTCCGTAACTTTTTTTATTTTCGGTCGAGAATTACGTTTTATAGCATAACTTAAAGGCTAAAGTCTCACCTACCAAACAAAAAAAAACCGCATATCAAAATTCCAATCCAATCAAAAGTTATAGATTTTTGACCGCCTTCTTGTCAAATGGTCCACTGTGCGCCGCCTTACTTGGAACAAACATATAGAATCAAAATTAACACAAATAAAATTTAAATTAGTTCAACTTACGTGGCTAATTGGCAGTAACTCAAAGCTAAATCTTTATTGCAAGTTATTGATATATAATTCAATCGTTTGGTGCTACGGTATACAGTTATGGGGAACCGCTTCACTTCTAATATAGAGAAAATACATAGATGCCAAAATATGATCCTAAAGTTGATTACCTGCGCCCCATGGTATGTGAGATACTCACAATTGCATAGAGGATTTAACATACCCCTAGTTAAAGTCGAAATTATGAAAAACTTGAAAAAAAAACTACAAACTCACCCGAATCTGTTAGCACGTGACCTTCTCAACAATCGCATCCAGCAACGCCTAAGAAGGAGAGAGACTGCAGATCTTATAATAAATGCATGAGGTTATCTAAGCCAATGAATATATATTTATTTCGAATTTATGTAGAAACATTAAATTTTTTCTGGCACTGGCCGGATTTAATAAGTTAAGATTTAGTTCTACGATTTGAATAATTATTGTTAGTTCACTATGTGAAGATCCAATAAATTAATGATGGATACTACTATCCACTATTCTGACTTCGCAGTTTAAATTTCAACCCATTAAATCTTCCTTCATATAACAGCAGACTCGCACTTGCTACGCTGCCAACCTTAAAAAGCCGCAGATCTATGAAAATAATTAATGGCGATGTTTATTCTGGTTTCCTGATCAATAATATTTCATTTAACATTCCTCAACGGCCAACACGTTTCTTCTCACCTTTATCTGTCCACGTGATTCGCTTAGACGAATGTGTATTGAATTGAATAAGCTTTATAGATTTATTGATTTCTCTTCAAATACTGTACAACAACTTTCCTTTTCTGTCAGTTTCATATTTCATTAAATTGTGAATATTTAGCCCAATTAAAATATCTGCAAAATAATGTATATAATAAAAATATAAAAATCATGTTCTAAGGAGGGTTGGAGGGGATAGGTCCCAAAGTAAAAAATGTTCCTCTCTAGAAAGTAATAGGGGACTTGCCACCCCCTTGTAGCACAAAAACCTGACGTGAACCGAAAAAACTCACTTCAGATTCGGATTCAGCGACTTCGAAATCCTATGGGATTTTCGAACTGTTGCAAAGTGCAATTAAGGGCATGAAGTTAACAGTGAAAGATAATGTTGTTAAATGGCCAGAATTTTTGTGAAAATAACTACGAATGTTAAATATCTATTTAAAAAATGTTAAGAAGTTAAGACAGTATCTTTCAAAACATTCTCTCCAACATGCTCTACATTTACAAGATGTATATGATATTAATAACATAAAATCAATTATTGGATATTAAACTTATATAAATTGATTTGATTTGCATTTTGAGTAACAAAAAACCACAATTTTAATATAATTTTAAAACATAACTTAAAAAAAAAACAAGTAAAAAAGTTATAGTCGGTTTAGACCAACTATATGATCTATACCTTATAACATGAGTTTCGAGAAATGATCCTAGATCAAACTTTGCTGAGGTCATAGTTGGATATAGAAAATAAGAATAAACGAAGTTTGAGTAATATTTTTAAATCATATCTATATATCATATCATATCATATTTTTAAATCATTTCTATGTGTTTAGTAAAGTCACTTATTTTACCCATTAACATAAACAAACCAAATTTTAGAAAGATCTATTCTGCTTATTTATTTTTTACTCAATACAAAATAGATCAATTTATATAATTTTTATATCCATTTTATGTTATTAATTTCATATATATATATATAGATCATGTAGCAAAATCATGTTGCTGCAACATACTGTGGTAATTTCATAACATTTTTAAAAGGGTATTTACCATTTGTAGGTATGTTCACAAAAATTCTGTACATTTTACAGTATCTGGAAAATATTTAAAATTAAAAAAAAAAAAAACGCATTTACCTTTCGCCGCTAATATGTATTTTACTTTTTATTTTAATTTTATCCAGTGAAATTTCTCACACAGGCTGTTTAAAGAAATAACAAAAATTTTTAAATTGAATTTGGTATAATTTTATGATTTTTTTTAATCAAGTTATATCTCAAAATATATAATAATGGCGTTTTGCCAATTTAGTCATTGTATTTGGGTCTTTTATAAATATCTAATTTTTTGCAGTTTTCGATTGTCATGTTTGTTGTTGGATATGTGGAAATTTCTGTTGGGCTTCTTTGTAGTTAAAACGGGAAATTGCATGAAAATATGTCGCACAATTGGACAATTATAAGTTGTGCTTTTTAATGAATTAATAGCAAAAATCTAATAAAAGTAACTACTTTTTTTTTTGTTATTAAGTAGGCGATTTCTTGTGACCGATGTTTTCTTCTACCGATTTATCCCGATTTTAACCAAACGTATATTATTTGATAGGTATTTCTTTTTAACCATTTTGCAGATTTACAGATTTTTAATTTTTTTCCTTTATTTTGAATAAATTGCGTTTAAAGTTGCTACTAACACATACATAGAATTATACAATGCTATGTGTGTGTTTATTAAATTTGTTAATGTGTTTGTAATAAAAATGAGTTTGTTTTTTTTTTTTTGTTGATTTGTGAATTGGCTATAATTGCTTATCATACCTTTGGGGTCTTTATTTAATGAAAAATAAAATTTCCTAGAATTTGCACTCGAATTTCGAGGGCTGGAATCTGCTAGTTTAAATTAATTTCTAATTTGTTGATATTTTGTATTTCATTTGAATTGGCTACAATAAATTTAACTTATACTGATCTTAGGTTCGTTTTCCTTTTAAATGGTATTCGGATGTTGTGATGTGAAAAAAATTTAATTTCCTGATTGCACTTTTCGTTATAAGTGGCACAAAAGAAGAACACGATTATGTTTGCAGTGTGTGGTTTTGCATATTTTTATACCCTATACCACTATGTGGTTTGGGTATAATGACTTTGTGCTGCTGTTTGTAACTACCAAAAATATTTGACCTGGACCCATCTTTTATTATACCGATCGACTCAGAATCACTTTCTGAGTCGATTTATCTATGTTCGTCCGTCCGTCCATCCGTCTGTATGTCTATGTAAACCTTGTAATCAAACTGAAGGTCGCAAATATGAAAATATTTTGATGAAATTTGGTATATAAGCTTCTATCGGCCATGGGATAAATGCTATTGAAATTGGTGAAATTCGGTCCCTGTTGAGACCTAGTCCCCATACAAATGACCCCTATGAAATCGACTTAAATTGCCATAAGATCATATAGATCTCAGTCAAATTGGGCTTGTATGTGTTTGTTATATACACTAATCAGTAGTCCAAAAATAATCCCTATAGGACAATTCTTAGTCATAGGCCCCATATGGAGCTGCTTCCCGATCTTCACTTAAGTGCCACTCAAATTTAGTTTAGGACCGAAGAGTTAGGGTCTCTAAACCATGGTACAGGGCATCGTATAGTCGGTCAAGACCGACTATAAGTTTCTTACTTGTTTCCACTAAACATGATGATGACGATGATGAAGAGGTGGATGATGTTGTTTTCTAGGTTTCTTTTAAAAGCCGAACAAAATTGACGTGATGATAAATAAAATGTTTTATGACCAGAATAAATTGGAACACTAAACTTGTTTATTCATAATTTGTGTGTGTGTTTGCCTGCCTTAACTCATCAAACCTATAAGGTTTCAATTACATTTCAGTTGTTTTTAGTAAATTGTTATTAGTTGTTGCTGGTGCAGCTTTTCCAGCATTTCATCTTGTATAGCTCAATCAAACGTCAATGGCCAGGCTAAGTTTATTCAACCGGTTTTAGTTGATTATTGGTTTTATTTTTCATTGTACTCGTATGTTGCTTACTGACGTATTTATTTAAGTGCAGCAAAAAAGAAAAAAAAAAAAAATAATAATAAAATGGAGTAGTAAATAGAAGTAGAAACAATTGCTGACATCACAATGGATTGGAAAGTGCCGTAGTATTGGTTTATCATTACTTAAGTTACATGCAGAACTTAAGCACTTGTGTTAGTGTTTTTAACTTGTCTTCTTAAGTAAAATACTTTATATGGTTAAACATCTGTCCATTTGAAACCTTAGAACAGTATCTTATCTTATAGAATCCTATGGCTTTTATATTGTTTTCTTTTTTATTTATTTATTTTTTTCTTTGATAAAAAAAAAAAAAAAACTACAAAATTAACTGTCATATTTGACCGATTATGTCGCTGAAGGCAAGTTCTTGCCAGAAAAATTTGCTTGGTCTACCAATAAAAGTGGATTGCAACTGAACTTTTTTCATTAACCCAATGAACGACTACTTTTCTAACGTTCAATGACAAACAAAGTCCTCAAATATTTACTTGGCATTTGATGTGCTTTACTTATTTTAGTACTCTTGAAATAAAAGGTTTCTACAGTCTAAAATTAATTTTAGAATGGTATTAAAAATCTATTGCCATTAACTCATTTATTAAAATATTTTAGATATTCTTACCTTTCTGTGAAACATTATTAACAGAATTTTAATATGAAACACAAAAATATTCAGTGCAGTGTTGCCATTTTAGCATTTTAGTTGCTAGATTTAGCAACTTTTTTTGTCGCTTAGCATCCAAAATTTATGAAAAGATGCTAGATGCTAACTTAGCATCTTTTATTACTAAAAAGTTGCTTTTAGCATCTTTTTTTTTTATATTTTTTTTTCATTATTTTTGAACATATAATCTTAGTTTTAAAGGTATTGATATGATTTAATTTCTCAAAGTGTAATACGAGAAATTTGTGTACTACTCTTTTTACCACACTCTGCTCGTTGCTTTCAACAAATATAACGAAACATTTTGAAATAGGAGAATGTAAACAGCAACAACAGTTTTTAATGAATTAAAAAGTCGATCGATTGCCAAAAAATATAATTGCATTAAAAAAAATGCCAAAATTTCCAATACAAAACACATTAAACCGGGCAAAAACCAATAACCAATATATTAGAAGAGTTTAAATATAGATCATCTGAAACAGAAAATATTCAAATCCAATTGAGTTATATCACAGAACAATATTGGGATACAGCACTGAATACAACCTCCTTATGGATTGAAGTTAACAAAAATTCTATTGGCGAAAGTCCACTTAAAGAGTTATCCACATTTGTATTGTCTTTATTAGTTTTGTCTTTCTCAAAAGCCGGAGTTGAACGTTCATTTAGTGTAATGGCTTTAGTTAAAAGCAAACTTTGCAACAGAATAAAATCCGATTTGTTATGTTCTGTAATACGTATAAAAGAAGATTTGAAATTGAAAAATGGGTGCTGTTACACTTACAATATACCGAGCGATGTCGTTGATAAATGTCGATCGTCAGAAAAATGTCAGTGCCAAGAAGAACTTGAAGATGAAGACATCACAGAAATATTAGTTTCCATAAACCAATTATTGTAATATACTCGTATCTTTTGATAATGTAAATTCTGTTATATTTGAAATTAAAAAAAATCTCTCTAAAATTAAAAATATTTAATTTAAAATTAAAAAAGCTCAATTTGATATTTAAAAAAATTACAGATGAAATTCAAAATAATTTTATTTAAAATTTAAAAAATATTTCATTTTTCCATTTAAAAACCAAATAATTTATTAATAAGTATTTAATTTTTCAATCAAAAGGTAATGAAATTAAAAAAAAAAAATTAACATCTTTTATTTCGACTCCAGTATGTTTTACCATCTTTTTTTTTTTTGCAATTTAGCATCTTTCCAATTTCAAATTATGGCAACACTGGTTCAGTGGTGATAATATTCCCTGTTTTTGAATAATTCTCTTAAATAGGATTTATCAAATTTGACCACTAAAGGTTCGTACTCAAAAAAAAAGTTACCAAAATTCACGCAAGATTTGAATTTGCCGCCATTTGTACAGAAAAGAGTTGGCAACCAAAAGAAACAGTATTTCAAAAATAATATAGTATACAATAATATAGTATTGATTTAACTTCGTCACCTGTGAAGAAAGTAATTGAAAAAATTAGGTGGACTCGATTAATTGGTGATGCTAAATGGTTATCCAAAAAAGTCGTTCAAATGTCAATATCGGAGCAGTGGTAAAAATTGAAAGGCCAGGAACATGAACTAGATGCCATGAACAAAAATTGAAAATTTCAAGAAATTCTACAGCGTATACTCACTGAAGATCTGAGTCTCTACATGTGTAAAGTTTAATTGACAAAAGAACTGAAGTCCAATGACAATGCACAGCGAAGAGTGACCGTTGATTGGATTACTGATCATCCGCAAGTCGATGCTGATTTTTCGAACAAAATCATCCTAAGCGATGAAGTACATTTTTACCTTTGATAGCTTTGTTAATCGTCAGAGGCATCATTGGGCCATACTTCTTCGAAAATGAGACTTATAAAGTAGTGACTGTGCTCGATATCGCGACATGATAACAGAGTTCTTTCTGCCTAAATTGGATGATATTGATGTGGACGGTATGTAGTTTCAACTAGGCGGTGCCACATGACATACAAATCGTGAAACGATTCAACTACTGCATGAGATATTTCCTGGTAATCAGATTTGGCCTCCTAGGGCGTTATTTGAAGGAGAAAATTCAAAGCTATATCAATGAAATTCAGCCACACTTATGCAAAATAGTCATGGAAAATTTCGACAAAAGAAAAACCGTGGAGGCCATTTGCTCGATGTGTTGTTCAAAACGTAACCCTATCCTGTGTACCTTGTGATTCAATATTAAAATAACAATGTAAAGAAGAAAAACTGTTTAATACAAATTCTTGCGTGAATTTTGGGACATTCTTTATTTTTGAGAAAAATCTTTCTTTTTCGTTTAAACTATAAAGTACAGTGATATTCAGTGATAACGAAAAGTAAATTTAAAGAAGTATATTGCCATAACCAGGGAACACCAGAACTTTGCTATCGAATATTCAATGGTAAAGAAATTCCTAAATCGGATTGTGTTAAATACCTTCGACGTAGACAGTAAATTTACGTGGGGAAAACATATTGAAGCCAAAAAGGGACCACTTAAATGTTAAAACAAAGCGAATGTACTGGTTGCTAGCTCAAAAAAGTTATGCGCTATTTTTAAATCTATATGGACATATCTAATACAACTTTGGATTACCGCAAGCAACTCTCCAACGATATCAGTCAAAAACTCTTCGGATGATTACAGATACACCTTGGTTTATGTAAAACTTTAAATACAATTGGAGAATCTTATGGAATCATTGTGATTCTTGGCAATATAATATGTTCTTCTTTGAGTTGATAATTCAATACTGTTACCCAATATTTTCTAGATAACGAATCTCGTTAGTTTATATAATTTTGGAGCATTTAGGTTTCGGAGCATTTATCCAATTTTCAAGAGTAAATTATGTGGTGGATCAAGTGAATTTCAAAAGTCAGTTCGAAAATTCATTCCTTCATCTTCTTTTATAATAACAGATGATGGCACTCAAATTAGCAGGGCTCTTTGTAACGGACGTCTACGCGCATTTAGCCGACCCTGTCCAGTTACAACACGAATTTGTAAAGCTCTCTCTTTTATAGTGTTCGAGATTTGTATGGGAGGTGACACGCCCATTTTCAATACGGCTACTCATAGTAAGAGCAGATGACCTCGCACAAATTTGCAATGCTCTCCCTGTCACAGTGCTCGTTATTTGTGATATTGAATATTTACTTTGTATGTAGGGTGCAACGTCTACTGATCCAATGCCGCCCTTTTTCAGCAGACTAATAACCGGAGCGTTATCTTGTTGGAATGTCCAATTATCTCGATATAGTGTGGCACCAAAGTCTATACAATTGTTCTCCTACAAATCAACATATATTTTCGCATTCATTTTAGTAGGGACGCAGAATATTCGAAACTTTTCTCGTGCTCATACCATAAGATATTCGCCAGCGTGGTTTCGCTTGTACCACGATTAGCGAGGATGTCTAAGATCTCATCAATATTTGTGGTGACGCAACAGGGTCGTCCAAATTAATCTATTTCTGGTCACTATGACAGTTTCAAATACTTCCTCCCAAAATTTATACTTATCTGAAAATGCGATAAGCGAATTTTAATGGCACTGTGTTAAATGTGATTTGGCAATATTATTTTCGTAACTAAGACCTATATACATATACTATGTCGCATAACATTTAGGTCTAGTTCAGTGGTCGGCAAACACATACCATCACATTTTGCTTTGTGTGAGTGAGCTGCAATCTCTCTCTTACTCAATGCGCTTAGAGAAGCTTAAAATAAGTTAAAATAAGAAAAGTTACGTAAATAAAAAAAATTAATTATGTAACATATTTTAAGGTTCATGTTGTATAACACGATCAATATCAATATGAATATCAATATCTTATGGGCAACATTTTATGCGGATAAGATCCTCAATCTGTTAGGTGATTTCTGGTTTTATTTTTAATAAATTTTAACGATGAAAATGGATACTCACTTATATATCGCACCTGTACCTCTAAAGTGAGTCAACTCATAATTTACAAATTTCCAGTAGAAGCAAAAAACGGTTTTTTAATATTCACTATAAAATTTTAAAACGGTTGTTTCATTGTAAAGAATTGCGAATAATAAGTATACAACAGTAGTTGTTTTTGCGATTTTTTCAGTGATCATAAAAAATAACAAGTTTTTTGGGTGCAACTCAAAATATGTATTTTTAGTGGATTCTAAAGCAGCTACTCTTATAACACAAAGAGAGTTACAACTGTATTTTTTTTTTTTTTTTTGCGAAAGACTAGAAAAATCGATGTAAGATTCTTACAGTGGATAGATATGAGCACTGTGTATCGGTTTCTTTGAAAAAGTGAAAATTGAAAAATTTTGCGTTGACTCACTTTAGAGGTACATGTGCGATATGTTGACCCAAACATCGAATACATTTTAAATATTTCATTCATTGATTTCGGACCAGTTATAAGCGGTAGATTCAAGGCATTTCTAATTTTTAAAAGTTCTTTGATATCAACACTTTGCTTTTCAATATTAGATAACAAAGGATCATTATGTAGTCAATTATATTTTCTATTTGATCAAAAACATTAAAACGAATACTGTACTTTACTAGCAAAGTTTCCAATATATGAACATATTCATTTAATTTCCTCAAATTATATGGAAATATATTAAAAACTGCAGAAGTTTTTGTTAAATTAATAAAATTTTTTTCCTTAAGATGCGAAAACTATTTCAAAAATTGTTTTATTTTTTGAAACTCTTTTAACTCAATCTCTCTGTCTGTCGTGGGGCAACCCCATTCCCCCTTATCCAATTGATCTGAAACTTGGCCCATAGTCTTGTTGTGACTTCAGATTAATTTTGGGGTAGTGATCTAAATGTCATTTCCCTCATCCGATCCGATAAAAGCTTATATACCAAATTTCATCGAAATACATATTTGCGACCTCTAGTTTGATTACAAAGTTTACATGGACACACAGACGGACGAAACGGACGGACGAACGTCGCTAAAACGACGCAGAAAGTGATTCTGAGCCGATCGGTATAATAAAAGATGGGTCTAGGTCAAATATTTTTGGTAGTTACAAACAGCAGCACAAAGTCATTATACCCAAACCACATATTGGTATAGGGTATAATAATTGGTGAGGTTAAAAATAAAGTACCGTGAGTTTTTAGATAGAAACCAACAAATAGTTTTTAATATTTTTAATATTAGCTGCCTGAGGTATCTATGGATGTTTTAATCTCATTAGAGATTAAAACATTTGTGATGATTTAAATTGATGTAATATTGCGTATGATAAAGCCACATGAAATGAAATTTTATTGACTGTGCAATATAATATCTTGGTATTTTTACGATGTAGTTATTAGTTATATATTAAAACAAATGGGTTTCTACACTGATACGTCCTCCCGGGAATTTAAAAAAAATCTCTAAGATTTTAAGAAGTTGATTTTAATAATACATAAAATTTAAAAAAGCATGTTTATATTAACGCAATATATCATTGATTTTACCGATTTATCGATGAAACACTTCTAAACGAACTACACAAAACTGCTTTAAAAAAAAATCAAAACAATTTATTCACTAATTATCCTTGCAGAAAAACAAGAATTTTAATTTGATCTCTCACCCATGTTGTACTTATACGTAGTATTTGTTGTACCAGTTATCGATGTCGTCGTTGGTTGTTGTACTATTTTCCAAAGTGTTTTTACGCACTTACTGCATGGTAATTCTTGCTGTCATGGTACTCGTACTCTGACAGTCATTTGTTTTTTCGGTTGCTTGTCTTGCCTTGGTTTGTTTTTATTTTTATTTGCCCGTTGTTGTTGAACGAGTATACAAACAACTGTTGTTGGGGTCTAATTTTCTTGTAGTCTTTTTAAACGATTTGTTTTTATTACAACATTTCCGGAGTATTCAATTGCTAAACAACGTACGTAGATTAGGGGTGCACTTGTTATTTTTTAATTTGCCACATATTGTAACACAAGCAAGACGAGAAGGATCGTTTTTTTTTTTTTTTGTTTAAATATAAAATTTTATTGTTCAATACAACATGTGATTGACAATCTTAGCATGGCATTGAGTACTGGACGTACTTCTCACTCGAGAAGTAAAAAAATCTCTATACCATTTGATAAAACTAAGAGTCGAAATTGCAACACGTGAATATGTACCACCCCAATATATGTGACTATTTGTTTTGACCGCTATTCGTTTCAACGATTTGCTGGTCCTAGTTAAAAGCAATTTTTTCATTATACAGTACTGCTCAGATAAAAGTTAATACAATAAAAAGTTATAAATAATATCTATTCGGTAAAATTGTTTCAAATTATTAAGCACTTGAAGCTTATTTTCGTTAGGCAACCTTTTTTTAAAGTGTTCTTAGCAAGCGTTGCTTATATTGTTACCGTTTCGTTTTTAAATATCGTGGCAACTCACGTTTAAGTCCGATCCAATGATATTTAACTAAATATAAAACAATTAAGTTGTGACGAAAAAAGTTCGGAAGGAGAACTTTTCGTCGAGGGAAGTTTCCCGACGGATAGGATGCAGTCATGTAACTATCCTTGTTTTGATGCCACGAAAACAACAAAAAAATTAAAAAAAATTTAGCATTCGACCTCGATTCTCCTCTTCTGAGATGAATAAACAATTTGGAGAAAACATTAGTGCTTGTACAGTGCGCAGAAGATTGCCAGATGCGGGTTTACGAGCAAGGAAGACAAGGAAAAAAAATAGTTTTAAACACAAATATGCGTGTTACCCGGCTGAATTCTGCGAAACAACATGAAAATTGGTCTCATAATGATTGGAGAAGGGTAATTTTTACGACCGAATTAAAAATAACCTTAAACCAATCATTTGGGCGTCCTGCACGTTCTCAGGAAAATGTACGAAGATATGGACCCTAAGACCGTAACATCACGGAGCAAATTTCCACCAAGTTTTACGGTCTGTAGTGACCTGCATTTATAAACGGTACTCTAAATGCTCGAGGGTACATTAGTATCATAAAAGATTTTTTGGAGCCATCAATTATGCCTTGTTTTCAGTAATCATCAATCCGATATTCCAAGACGATTCTGCGCCATGCCAGCAGGCAAACTTTGTGAGTTTTGTATTTATTATATTTTATAACAAAACATCTGTGTTTTTTTAGAAACTAATCAACTTATATCAAGTTTAGCAAAATTCAGCCGAGCAACACGCATTTTTGTGATTTTTCCCGTATCTACCAATCTTCTGCGTGTTGTAGAAGCACTAATGTTTACTCCAAATTGTTCATTCATCTCAGAAAAGGAAAACCGAGTCGAAGGCAAAATTTATTAAATAGCGTGAATTGCCACGAAATTGGAAAGCAAAACGGTGATAATATAAGCAACTGCTCCTAAGGACACTTTAAAAAAAAAAAAAAAAAAAAAAAAAAAAAAAAAATGTTGCTGAACGAAAATTAAATAATAGAAATTATTTATATTTTTGTATGGTGGTAAGTTTTATCTGAGCAGTACTGTATATATATATATTTTTTTTTTTCATCTTTTGATTCTGGTTTGTCTTTGGCAATCATGCTGTGTATCACAAACAACCGAATAATCTCATCTATTTCATTTCGTCCTACTTTAAATCCATTTTTGTATGCTGCTTGCTGCTGTGTTTTTAGTAATTAACTACAACTAGCTACCATTAAAAATTAACAACTTTATTCATTTGAATGCATTTCCAAGGTATGTTCACATTTTTCTTGCCATTTAAATTTGCAGTCCATTTAAAAAAGAAGAAAAAAATAAAAGATTTGATTAATTTAGGTCAGTCGGTTAACTGAAATGTTATTTATGCATACAAGAGGGGTTTGTTTTTAATTTATCTTAAATGGGCAATTTTTGTACAAAGTAATTCGGTCAAACGGAAAGATTTTATTTTATTTTTTTTAAAAGATAATTGCTAAGAAAAAGATTTTAAACAAGTAGGAAAATTATAGTCGGCCTAGACCGACTATACGATACCCTATACCATGCGCTTAGAGACCCTATCTCTCAGGCCCAACTAACTGGATATAGAAAATAAGCATAAACTAAATTTGAGTGGGATTTTTATTAATTTTTTTTGGCTGCAGATATGAAAAAGTTCATATCGGATGCTATATCTATATGGGGACTAGGCCCAAAAATGGACCGACCCTGACCATGTTTGGTAAAGTCTCTTGTATTTTGCAAAAATATATACAAACAAAATTTGAGAAGAATCAGTGCAATATTTTTGTTTTTTGATAGATTTAAGTGAAGATCGGGAAGCAGCTCTATATGGGGCCTATGACCAAGAGTTGTCCCATAGGGATAATTTTTGGACTACTGACTAATGGGTGTAATAAACACATACAAACCCAATTTGACTACGATTTATATGATAATTTGGATCTTATGGCAATTTATGTTGATTTCATAGGGGTCATTTGTATGGGGGCTAGGTCTGAACATGGACCGATTCTCACCAATTTCAATAGCGTTCATCCGATGGCCGATAAAAGCTTATATACCAAATTTCATCAAAATATATTCATATTTGCGACCTGCAGTTTGATTACAAGCTTTACATGGACACACAGACGGACGGACGGACGGACGGACATCGTTAAATCGAATCAGATAGTGATTCTGATTCGATCGGTATAATTAAAGATGGGTCTAGGTCAAATATTTTTGGTAGTTACAAACAGCAGCACAAAATCATTATACCCAAACCACATAGTGGTATAGGGTATAAAAATATGTTAGATACGGGATACATTTTTGACCCGTTTTCAACCCAGTATTTACAAAAATTTGCTATATTATTATTTTTTCTGTTCCTGTTCCTTGTAGTACTGAACGGTATTTTGAGCAGACCTCTTCCTGATAACAGTAATATTTTATGAGATATATGTTCGGTCATCATGAAGAATTTATATACACACGCAGATGATGACGTGTTTTTCTCAACGAAATTGCGTTCATAAATGAATACATACTGGAATCACCTGAAGAGGCTTACCAATTCCAATCGGAGTTAAAGGAAATATATGTATTGTTTTTTTTTTTCATAAATAAATATTAACTTAGACCCGCCTTTAATAAAACCAAGGTACAGTCAAAGCAGTGAACTTCACCGGATGAACTCGCACCAGAGAAGGCCATGTTGCACGGATTCGACATTTATTTGAACCAAAAAACGAATGCATTCGACGAATGTAAGAGTAAAGATGCTCCTCCATCATGACAACGCACCGACACACACGTGTGTAGTCTCCATGCCAAATATCCATAAATTGCATTACGAACTAACTGCCATCCAGCATATTTGTCCAAATTTTGATCCCTGCTACAATTTCCTGCTACCAAAACTAAAGAAATGACTCTGCGGCTATTTTGACGACCTTGAGAAAAACCTATTATATGGAAGGAATAAACAAAGTTGAAAAAGAAATGTACTAAATGCATTGAGCTAAAAGAAGACTATGTTGCGAAATAAAACGCTTTTGTTTTTTTGCCAAAAATATTTATCTTTTATTCATAAAGTCACTGATTTATCACATTGCCCGTAGAGCGAACCCAAATGAAAGTAGCGACAATCTTGTGATCAATCTTAACATCTTACACAAATGTCCCTCTGAAGTTTATATAACTTGGAAAGAATTTAGTATATTTTCATTTGTTGGTTGGAAAAAAGTATATACAATGGCACTGACAAAGAAATGGTATAGCATAGCATTTGGGATGTACGATTACAATTATTTTCAAAATAATTTTTTTTTCAATAATTTTTAAATGTTTTATACAATCATAAATTTTTTACGTTAATAGTTTGTATTTTAATCAAATAATTTTCCGTACAAATGAAATTATATTTATTTATTTTGACCAGATCGTTTTTGTTGCGAATTTCTATTTCTCTTACCTTTTTTCCCCAAATGATCCCTGAGATTTTCGATGGTATTAATATCCGGAGACTGTGGAGGTGTTTCCATACATTTTGGGGTATTATAGAGAAGCCACAGCTTAGTATTGGCGGTCGCATGTTTTGGTTCGTTGTTGGGGGAGATATAATTTAGCGGCAGACCAATTTTTTGTACACTGGGGCTCAAATGGGTCTTAAAAATGTCGACATATTTTTTGTGATCTAATATTCCATCGATTATATGCAAATCCCCGGCACCACCAGCACTCATACAGCCCCATAACAGTACTGAGTGGGACATAGGTTTTATCTCCCAATTCTTTATTGGCCTTTCTCCACACTTTACACCTTCTTTCATTAACATACATGTTAAATTTTCTTTCGTCTGTGAAAAAAAAACCCGATTACAGAACTCCGTCGTCCCATTTTTATGGGTATTAGCATACTCAAAGTGTTTTCTTGTTGGCCTTACTTATTAATGCTTTCTTCCTGGCAACCCGACCGTGATAGCCAGCTATATAGAGTATTTTGCAGACTGCATTTACAGAAATATTGAGACCAAATTTTATATTTATCGTTTCCGTAAGTCTTATAGCCGGAAGTTTTGAATTTTGTTTGATTTCAAACAGATCTGGACTCTTTCGTCAACTTTTTTGTGTTTTTATATATGTCAATAATTTTTTGACGGTGGAATATGGTTTTTTCTCCAATTTGTCTTATTGATTTTTTGGAATCGCGTAAGTTAATTATAACTAGCAGAGCCCAGCACTCGAAATTCGATTGCAAATTCTAGGAAATTTTGTTTTTTCATTCAATTTTTTCTTTCAATGTTTTTTTAAACTATATATCTAAAATTTTAATGTATATTTAAATAAAATTCATTAAATTGTGAATTTTTAAATAAAATTCATTATAAATATTTGTTGAACACACAGAAGATATATAAATGGGTTTGTTAATAAATAATTTTATAACAGCCTAAAGGTATTCTAATAAATTTTAGCCAATTCGCAATTCAACATAGGGCTTTTGATATACAATTTTTTCAAACACGTTCACAAATTTAATAAACACAGCATTGTATAGTTTTATGTGCTTAAATGATTATTACTCAAAAAAAAAAAAAAGAAAAAAAGAAAAAATAAAAAATAATGTACCAGATGGTGCACATCTGCCAAGAAATACCTTTTTTTTTTTTGTCAAAATCGGTTGATAACTAAAAGTGTAGAAGAGGTCACAAGAAATCGCCTTGCCTATTAATATTATAGGTTTTTCTTTCATATTACTTCCGAAATACTTCCAACTGATACAACGTATGTCATAGAACTGCTACTTATTATATTTAAAAAGGTTGGTACTTGAATTTTATTATGCTTGATTTCTGAAAAGTACCATGAGCAAGTAAGTAGCAAAACAAAAATTGAGTACAAGTGAGCACTCACTTTTTTGAGCTAAAATTTTGTTTACTTTTTTTGTTTTAAAATTGAGAATTATTAAGTTCTTTATAAATATAAAAGTACATAGTAATAAACATTACAGTGTAGTAAAAGAAAACAGTTTATATACATATATACATATATATAAAAACGTTGGTGCGTATGTTGGTACTCTAATAACTGTTGAACCACTAATGCTAGCGACTTCGTATTCATACCATATGTTCCTTTGGTTCTCCGATTTGCATAACTTTTTTTTGTACCTGATAGGTGGCGCTGGGGTGGAGATTTTCCCAAAAAAATTTATTTACGGTCCAATTTAGCTCAAATTCGCAACATATATTATGTACATAAAACTAAAGTTGCTGACAAAGTTTTTCACCTGTAGGTGGCGCTGGTGTTAAAATATTCAAGAAAACGTATATTTTTTTTCAGTCATATTCATAATATTATTAAATGCAATGTATTTAAGGCACAGTATTAAAATTTAGATGCAATATAAAATCCAGATGTTTTCTTCGGGCCAGCAACGCGGACCGGACTCAGCTAGTATATATATATATATATAAAAGTTTCGACGAAATATATATGTATGTCCAATAAAAATATTCATTTGAAAATTAAAATTGGTGTTTGAGCATTCAGTTTTTGGAGCGACAGTATGACAGTTGTATATCTATACAAAAATCAAATTTGACTAAGCTTTATGTACATTAAGATGGGTCCACCCACCTTATATTAAACTTTGGTTTAGTTTATGATGATTCCAAAATCTTTTCGGCTGGACCGATTGTAAAAAAGCTCTTATTTATATTTTTCAGAAGTTAGAACTACAAGTTTAAAACATGGCAATTATGGGTATCAAACTCTTCGTTTTGTTAAAGACATTCGTTAGTTTGACAAGTGCTGTCATATAAAATATGTCAAAAGATGCTGATTTTTCCTTATAAAATCTTAAACAGAGTCCATTTTTAGAGATTTTGAATTTTGATTATTAGACAAATCTAATGCTTTGAAAATTGGTACTCATGTTCACTATGGTTACTACACAGAGTTGCTTCCATGTAAAAAATTTCATATCAGATGCTATATTTATATCGGGAGTAGGTCGCAAAATGGACTAATCCTAACCATATTTAGTAAAGTCACTTATATTTTTCAAAAACATATACAAACCAAATTTGAGAAAAATTTGAGCAATATTTTTGTTTTTCGATAGATTTAAGTGAAGATAGGGAAGCAGCTTTTTATGGGGGGCTATGACTAAGAAATATCCTACAGGGTTTATTTTTTGACTTCTGATTAATGAATGAAATAAACACCGACACACCGAATTTGACGTAGATCTATACGATAATTTGGATATTATGGCAATTTAAGTCGATCTGATAGGGGTCATTTGTATGGGGACTAGGATTGAACATGAACCGATTTTCACCAATTTCAACAGCGTTCATCCTATAGAAACTTATATACTAAATTTCATCAAAATATATTCAGATTGCGACCTGTAGTTTGATTGCAAGGTTTACGTGGGCACACAGACGGAAAGGCGGACGGACGGGCGGAGATCGTTAAATCGACTTAGAAAGTGAGTATAATATAATATGGGGCTATGTCAAATATTTTTGGTAGTTACAAGCATCGCAATAAACTTATTATACCCTGACCACATAGTGGAATAGGGTATGAAAAGCAGAATCTTTTGACATATTTTGTATGACAGTACGTCTCGCGACTCTGTCATAGTTTAATTTAGACAGAGGGGAAGGGGTGTATTTAACTTTTTTTTTTTTTTTTTTTTTTTTTTTTTTTTTTTTTTGGTATCAACTCATGTATACATACATGGGTATAATATTTGGGTTAAAAGGCTTAGGTGGACACATTGACATACGGTCGACGCATAATCATCTTATACTGAAACTTTTTAATGTCTTTTGCATGAGTATTTTTTAGACATTTCACATAAAATTTATAAATATCATATTTTTACTTATACGAGGCCAAGAAGAAAGTGATTTTTTTATCAAGACGATGTACGGTGAACACGTGTGTAGTCCCTATGCAATAATTCCATAAATTGAACCACGATTCGCTTATCCTCATCCGCCATATTGTCAGGTTTTAGCCCTCAGTGAGTATTTTGCTGTTTACAAATCTATAGAAATGGCTCGACGAAAAAAGATTTAGCTCCAACGATGAAACCATTTATCAAACAAATGCCTATTTTGACGATCTTGAGAAATTCTATATTAGGAAATGCTGACGAAATTATTTAGAAAATAGCCAATAAATGGCTACATATTCTAAAGATAGACAACAGTACATATATTATCACAACTTCACCAAAGATCAAGTAGTGTAGTATTGCCAACATAAGTATACCAATACTACTTATATGTATGTATACATAAATGAAACATCTAAAAAATACTCGAAGAAAGATATTTATAAATTATGAATTATTAACGTTTTTAACAAGAAATTCTATAAATATTTATTGAAATCGAAATGAACAAGAAATGTACATATGAGAGAAATAAACACCTCACTTACTCAACGCATCTTACGAGGTAGAAATACTATTCTTTGCAATCACTAACTGAAGTATTTTAGAAATAAAAAAAGCCATTAGTGTATTGCCGTTGTAATGGAATGACATTCGACTTCCCATATTTCCTTTTCCATAACGATAACGTTAACAAATAAAACTATTGCCTGGTTGTATGTTTGTGATTTTGTGACTAATGTTCTATTTCGATTTGTTTATGTTTTTCTTTTCTAGATTTATCCCGTAATCGATTTTGTGAATTGCCGGAAGAAATCACAACATTTTCATTTCTAGAAACTCTACTGCTTTATCACAATACAATACGCAGCATTCCCGAATCGGTGAAACAGTTGACTTCATTGACATATTTGGACTTGCGTAGCAATCAGTTAGCCTCATTGCCACGTGAAATATGTTTCCTGCCATTGCAAGTGTTTTTGGTGTCGAATAATCGTTTAACATCGTTGCCGGACGAATTGGGACGTATGGATCGTTTGACCGATTTAGATGCATCCTACAAT
This sequence comes from Cordilura impudica, assembly GCA_963682025.1. Classification (NCBI taxonomy): domain Eukaryota; kingdom Metazoa; phylum Arthropoda; class Insecta; order Diptera; family Scathophagidae; genus Cordilura; species Cordilura impudica. The sequence goes on along the minus strand of OY821518.1, from coordinate 148,822,875 downwards.
CAACTGACAACGTTGCCAGCCCGCATTGGCGAACTGCGTTCGCTGAGATCTTTTTCTTTGCGCAGCAATCAATTGATGTACTTACCTCGAGGTATGTCCGGCAATATTTACCATTTAGATGTTCGCTTCTGATTAATTGGGTTTTTGTTTGTTATAGAATTAACATGTCTAACATTGGTTTCATTAGATGTATCGAATAATCGTATTTCTAGTCTACCTCTTGAAATTCGTCAAATGTCAACCTTGGTTGAAATAAATCTGGAAAATAATCCCATGACTTCACCGCCAGCTAGTGTAAGTTATACTTTTTTTTTTGTCGTTGATAACATTATATTTAACTGAATGCTGATGATGTTTATTACATTGTCTTTGAAATTGTTCCATTTTTATTCTAAGTTTTAAACTTTAAATTTAAAGAGGTGAATTTGAATGGAATAATGAGTATGCTACTTGGAAACACTTCCGATCTAATCCTAGTATAAACTAATTTTAAGAAATATTTTTTAAAATTCAAAATATATAATTACCTACAAATGTAGCTTTGTGTTCGTGGTCTGGTGCATGTCTTCAAATATCTGGAAACTCAAGCAACCAAAGATGAAAAAGGCTCCCGAGCTGGAGGAAATTATGATGGTTATACAACCCTTAGACGAGCACCTCGTAACAACACCAGTGCCAATATTTTGGACACTCATCGATTAGTAAGACATCACGTTGATTCTGGTTACAGTACATGTGATGGCATTGACAAACGTTGGTCTCATGATATGCCATGTAAGAAAATTTTTTTTCTGCTTGAATTATCTATTGTATTTAAATTGAAATTTGTGTTATTTTGTTGTTGTTTTTTTTTTTTTTTTGCTAGTGAAATCAAAAAATGAATCACCAAAACTTCTGACACCAACAACACCTCCACTGCCGAAGGCATCACTTTGTAATGCAGATATCATGGATGCATCACTGACATCTAGTACAAGTACCATAGTCGATGAATCAATAAGTGTAACAGCAGCTGTTGTCAAACCACTGAATATGGTAGAAACACAGCCCACCAGTGATGTGAGTTGTTCTTCTTCGCCGATCAAAAGGAAAGAAGAGATTTTAACACACTTGCAACAACACATCAATTATGCACACAATCATTCAAGTTCGAGTAGTGGATCTACGCCAGATTTGGATTTGGATGGTATCATTGATCATAATGCACAACATTCACAGCAGCAGCATCAACAACAAAATGGTAAACTGGATGATAAAGTTAATAAGAATTTAGGAAATATACAAACATATAGGTAAACAATATAAATACATATTCCTAATTTTCATATTTGTTCAAGTCATGTTACTTTTTCCTTTCAGAGAATATAAAGAAGCTTTAAAACAACAACGTAGTCAAGAATTCTACAAAATAAAAGAGCAAAAACATTTATATGATTCAAACGAAACGACGCTATCGCAACAACAGTCAGCCAATGATGATTTGGACATTCGTCTAAATGGAAATGCGCAAAGCGTACTTGTGCCAAAATCTATAATGAAAAATAGTGCCAATAATTCAAACACCCTAAACGGTGCTAGCAGTAGTAATGGAGTTGGTAGTGGAGGTGGAGCCGGTAATGGTGGTAACTGTGTTGCCAGTAGTAATGGCGGCGACGAATCTGTAGTTATACCAAAGAAACCAACACAAAAGGTTATACCCTCTAGGAATACTGAACTTATGTCATTAGCGAAACATGTTGCAAATGATGTTACCTCGACGATTACAACCAATGGTGATTGTATTGGTTATGTTAAACCAAACAGTCCAATGAAAACAATCAATGGTTTATCCTGTGGCAGCATTGTCACCGGTGGCAATGGCGTATCTGGCATTGGAGTTGGTATACTAACAAATAATAATAAATTCACAACAACGACAGGTGGGGGTATTAAATCTCCAGTTGGTAATGCTACCAATAAACTAGTTACTGGCAAAGCTCATCGGTAAGAATGTTATTGTATTTATAATAAAATACCATTAATTCTATACCCTATTCCACTCTTTGCGATCAGACTATACTGAGGTTGTGCGCTCTAGACCTAGATCCACTTTTTATTATACCACTCACCTCAGTAATACTATCTAATATTTGGTATATATGCCTTATCAGTCATCGAATGATCAGTATTGAAATCGCTGAAAATCGGTAAAAGTTTAGATCTAGCCGTCATACAATATCTTCTATGAGATCGACTTATTTACCCAGAGATCCAGGTTATTATATATATCTTCCTAAAAATTTGTTTACGAGTGTTTATTATAGCCGTAAATCATCACTCCCCAACAAAAAAAAAAAAAAAAAAAAAAAGTGAAGTAATTCGAAAGAATCAGAGTTCTTCATTGCTTCCAAATGAAGAACTTCTTTGTTATGAAAAAAGTATGATTTAAAATCTAAACAATATCAAATAGGAATTGAGAGTATACAAAATTTTGAAATTACAAATTTATATCGAAAAAAGCTAGTTGTATATTCTGTTTGATTGTATTATTATTTATATTGATCTTAATAGTTGTGATTTTATAATCTCTTCTGAAATTCCTGCCAAATTGCAGTAGTCATCCTGGTTTGCCTCATAACTCATTAAACATTTATTTTTGCAAGGTTTTGGAAGTTTCCCTGCACGTTATTTATGTTGCGATTTCTGTTGTTGTTATTCCAACTCCTCTGGCTGTTGGCTCTTCGGTTATTTGAGGTTAATTCTTCATGTATGGGAAAATCTTTAAAATGCCATATCTCCGGAACCACTTTTCCGTTCGAACTTCACATATATATATAGGTAAGAAAAATGATATTGGTGAAAGGATAATTGGCTGACTTTGAGTTAATATAAGTTTATATTTTATAATAATTTTGATTATAAAACATCATTCACAGGATCCATAAATTCATTGCTTCTGATAGAAATTTTCACAACATACAATATAAGAATGATGTCATAGTCATAGGCCCCATATATAGCAGCCTTCCGATATTCACTTAAATCTATCTAAAGTATGGTATATTTTACACTGATTTTGTTTGTATATATATGTTTTTGGAAAACATAACGGACTCACTAAATATGGTCTTGATTGGACCAGATTTGGTCTTAGTCCCTATAATTTATTTATATATTAATATTTACAATTTAAAGTCAATAGTCAAATCATATTTTGAAATTTTATCTAAAGATATTACTGCAAAAAATTAGTAATGTTTAGAATATGTTGCCCCGTATAGGGTGCCCCAATATGATAGCACGATTTAGTTTTAAAATTAAACAGATCATTTATTTAAAAATTGTAACATTAAATATATTTGTAAACTAAAAATGTAGTGATTACGTGAGATTTCGTTCTTAAGCACAGACATTAAGTCGCACTGTGTCAAGTCGCTCGATTTTACTATCCGATTCAGATTCTCATTTCTTGATATTACACGACCTGAAAATGGTTCCCCTAGCAATTCATTAGTTTCGCGGGCAATCACTAAGCCTGTCCAAAACCGCACCAAACAGTAACGTTTAGTGGATACATATTAGGTTAGGTTTTCTAAACCTCAAATATGATAATTTTATTTTATTGTAAAAAAGTATCATTTTCTTTCAGTACGTGATGTTCGTGCACATTTGTTTCATATTTTTTACAATATACAACATTTGTAATTTATAATTTTTTAAATAATTAATGTGTTGAAGTTTAAAACCAAATCCGGCATTCGCATTGGAATACGCTTTAAAATATTTATACCCTATACCACTATGTGGTTTGGGTATAATGACTTTGTGCTGCTGTTTGTAACAACCAAAAATATTTGACCTAGACCCATCTTTAATTATACCGATCGAATCAGAATCACTTTCTGAGTTGATTTAACAATGTCCGTCCGTCCGTCCGTCCGTCCGTCTGTGTGTCCATGTAAAGCTTGTAATCAAACTGCAGGTCGCAAATATGAACATATTTTGATGAAATTTGGTATGTAAGCTTTTATCGGCCATGGGATGAACGCTATTGAAATTGGTGAGAATCGGTCCATGTTCAGACCTAGCCCCCATACAAATTACCCATATGAAATCGACATAAATTGCCATAAGATCCAAATTGTCATATATATCTTACTCAAATTGGGTTTGTATGCGTTCATTACATCCACTAATGAGTAGTCCAAAAATGATCCCCTTGACCCCATATAGAGCTGCTTCCCGATCTTCACTTAAATCTATCAAAAAGCAAAAATATTGCACTGATTCTTCTCAAATTTTGTTTGTATATATTTTTACAAAATACAAGAGACTTTACCAAACATGATCAGGATCGGTCCATTTTTGGACCTAGTCCCTTTATAGATATAGCATCCGATATGAACTTTTTCATATCTGCAGCCAAAAAAATTAATAAAAATCCCACTCAAATTTGGTTTTTTGCTTATTTTCAATGTCCAGTTAGTTGGGCCTAAGAGATAGGGTTTCTAAACGCATGGTATATTTTCTTACTTGTTTTAATATATTTTTAAGACATATTAAAGATAAATTTTTATCATTCTCAGCTTCTCTTTCATATGAATTATAACTATGCCAATTTTCACACTCCTCCGTGCCCGCATATTGCTTAATAAGGGAACTAAAAATTTACTTTCACGTATTAATATATAGATACCCACAGTTATAGGGAAAATTTTATAAAACATTTATTTTATATTATACAGCATATAAGTAATGCATATAAGCCCTATGCAGCTACTCAAATTGATTCATTTATTAGTCTCTGTTAGGGGGGACAATCTTCAATCTTATGGTTTTTATTCGGAATATATTGTAATCTCTTTATATGATTTTATGATTTTTTGGTCTAATGCCAACGCTTGGCATCAATATTTTAGTACTATTGCTATCTGTAATATTTGAATTAAATTACGTGTCACTTTTAATCTAGAATAGTCTTAATCTTTTATTGTATTAAAAGTTTAAAAAAATATATTTATTTATTTATATGATACTAGCTGACCCGGCAAACGTTGTTTTGCCTTATAACTTATTTATAGTTAATATTATTGTTGTTAATTAAAAAATAACGAATGTATTGTGTGTGGTCATTGGATCTATGACAGAAAGAGGAATTGATCGCTATAGACCGTATTCGCCGATGAAAACCAAAAACACCAACAATTTATTTTCTCAATCGAATGTATTTCTTTAACTCAACGAACATATTAATTGTTAGATCTCTTAAAAAGTAAACATAAGGTAAAAAGTATGGTTCTGAAGTATGAAAAAGAAACAAAGCCAATCAATATTCACTTGGAAGAGCAATTAAGTTCACTATATTTTTTGTCAATTCGTCTTTAGCAAACACAAATAAGCTAGATGCTTTGCCCACGCGAGAACATGCATGCCACGTATAATTGTCCGTGTGAAAAACATGGTATGCCCAAATCTAAGCCGCAAACGGACATCGTTTGGCCTTGCGACTTATTGATTGTTATTGCGAATGCCAATCTAATAGGTAATTGAACGCGTTTAAGTTCATTGGTACGGCTGTAGGAATCATCGGAATTCTTGGCAGCAAAACATCTTCGGCTCGGAATTTTCCATTCAAAATGGTGGCTTCGATACTGTTTTTCATCAATTTTTTAATGACCAATCGTGTGCCATTGCGCAACCGTGGTGGGTTCAAATTCCGAAGTAGAATAACAGGAGATCCAACTTTCAGTCGTAGAAGGTGTGGTGGCATGCCAGGCAAATCCAGTGAGTTCAAAAACGGTTGGATAATTTACAGCTTCGTTAGTATCGCAAACTGTATCGATCGATTTGTATGATACTTATTCACCTGGCAACGACTGCTGTATCTTGAAGTTTAAATCGTCGACGTCCACATTTTTTGCTGCCAAAATAGCTCTTTCTGTCAGCCACGCAGTCAATAAGATCATTTTGCGAACCAACGATAGTGCAAAAAATTATTGGGCAATTTTATGCATCCAGTATTTTCGTAGAGAGGAACTTTTACATCGTCAATATCTAATAATTGGTTCGAGAATGTGTTAACAGATGGATCTTGTAGCATTTGGACATGCAAGTTTGTTCTTAGGTGGACTTTTTCAACATCACGCCATAGTGGCAATGATTTCAAGCAAGCGTTGATATCATCAGCGTACGTTGAACGTGGAATGTATGATTTATTGCAGGGTATCATATCATATAAGTTATTTTTGTGAAGCGATCTCCTTACTGTACTCTAACTTACTGGTTCGCCTGATGTCTGCGTTATGTTTTCTGATAATTTAGCTGCACTTTAGGCTGGATATTTCTTTACTTCTCTTACTACAACTCTAACTTCAGTACCACTAAGCCGCTTTGGGCGACCAGCTGATGGTGTTTGGCGCATTCATCAACTACTTTTTTTTATTGTGCAGTGGTTCCTACCCACAATTTCGCCAATTTCACTCAAGGATTACCTTCTTTTCAATCGTAAATATTTTCCGAGTATAAAGCGATGTTTGATTTCTCATAGTGAGAATATTTTCTTTTACATTTTTTAGTTATTATTAATTAGTAGAAATCAACTTAAAATGACTTTTAGTAAAGTAAAACAGGTGATCAGCACAAATTTGTAACAAAAAGTTTATGTTCTTCCCCGAAATATAAAAAAAGACTAAGTAAGTGTTACCACTGTTTACTTTTTTTTGATGCGTAAAATCTGCATTTTCACTTTCGACATATTTCCACTTGATTTGATTTCATGTTTTATAGTGATCAATTTCTAAATCGTATAGTAGTAAACTGTAATATTACTTTTTATCATAAGTCAATAATAACTTTGTTATAAGACAATTTAAAGATTGAAAATTGCTGTTTACTTTTTTTTGACGCTCACAGTATATGACGAGTTTTTTTATTCAGTGTGTTTTTTTTTTCTGAACTCTGTTTAAAACTAAGGCTGTGTTTACACGGCGACTTTTGACGACGTTGTTTTTCGACGTCTTTTTTTGTTTGTTGGCGAACGGTGTAGAGAAGCAAGTGGGTTAAACAAAAAGACACGATTTCTGTTTTCAAGACTTTTTTCATATTTCTCTTTACACTCATTTCTTTTTTCCTTGTTACGTTTTGTTCGTTTTCGTACTTTGAAGTGGCCATTTCAGTGAGATCAAGAATCGGTTACATTTGTATTTATTTAATTTAATATTTATGCATAATTTCTTTAAACTGAATACGTTTTAACTTAAAACTTTTAAATATTGACACGTTCTGTCTAAATATTCTACTCTTAATAATTTAAATATTAAATATGTTTTTGTATATAGTATGAAAAATTGTGATAAATTATTATGTCTAAAAAGATTAAATCTTATAATGAAATAATGTAAATAATATTTAACAAATAAATAAATTGAATTTTTTTTTGTGTTTTAGATTCGTGATGGCGGTATTTAAAAACACTCAAATTGCCAGGTTATCCCACAAGCATTTTTTGACAAAATGCAGATTTATCAGTAGAGCAACCCCAAACACAAAAGGGTTGTAGAATTAAAGATGGGCATTGAAAAATGCCTACTTCCTCTGTATAATGTGAGAGGTTGTATTAATGTGTAGAGCAAAAATTAAGTTATAAAGATAACTGTAATTATAAAAGTTGAGTCATTTTGGACTCTTTAATAAATTCAATTAAATCAAAAAAATCACTTCAATTGTATGTCCTTAGCAACTGAAAAAGGCATATATGTTTTTTAAAAAAATTGTATTTCTTTCGAATGTGATAATATTTATTACAAAAGAAAATAAGGTGGTTGGCATTCTCGATAACGCCACAAGTCACTTACCTTAATGAGATTTAAATACTTGTCAAAAGCATGACCAGATAGTAACCTATTAATTATTTTTATATAACAAGGTTCCAGCATAGCCCTCCGATACCACGGTTCCTTAAGTACGTTAGGATTGAAGGAAAAATAGAAGGACCCCCTACACTGAGATATCTCAGAGTAAGATCCATTCCACTCCTCCCACAACAACTTTCGAATCAAACCAAGTGCCCATTGCGTCGAGTAATCCACCCACAAATAGGCTCCAATTTCCACAGCCACTCTGGCCAGTTCATCAGCCCTTTCATTAAAGGAAACACCAACGTGACTTGGAACGCGAGTCAGATTGATTGAGTCAAAATTGGCTTCATTAATGATCCGAATTATTTCAGATACCAAATAATTTTCCCATTTATTATCCTTTATAACAATGCACGCATTTCGACTGTCCGTGAAAATGACAAGTTTCCTAACATTATCCTGAAGAAACACCTACAAAGCCTCTCTAATCGCAATCAGCTCAGCAGAGAGAGATGACAGTCGCATGGGACATTAAAAAAAAAAACGGTTCGTGGAGGCAAGAAATACTGCACATCCAGACACTGAATCAGCTATTGAAGCATTAGTGGCAATAATGGTGTAAGAACAAGACTCATTTTTGTGAAAGAGTTCACTGAAATAGGATCTAATAATTCCCTTGGGGAGATTGTGTTTGCTGCCAAAGGGATGATCTATCCTGAATTTGACCCTTTCAGAAACTTTGGACTTAACGCATCTACCAAGTTTATCAAAGATCATTTTAAATTTAGAATATACAAAGGAGTAGCTACAATTTACATTACAGTTTTCAGAAATCATTTGAAATACGGATTGGTTGTGAATAGACAGCCGGAGTAGTTCCTTGGCCGTTAGGAATATGGCCCTGAAGTGAGGTGGAAGTTCACAGGCTTGAGCATAAATGATCTGCACAGGGGTGGAGGGTGTCAATCCAAGACATCTTCTGAGCGTCGCATTCTGGAAGGCTTGAATTTTCCCATCAATGTATTTGGGTGAATGAGCAGTGGTCGTCCTAGCATATTCAATCTTACCTCGAATGAAACTCCTATTACATTTTAAGGCAACCTCTGGTCTAAGACCACTTTGTAATACACTTTATAAGTTTTGTAGCTGATGAACAATTCGAAATCGCATAATCATAATGTTCCCTGACTGAGAGAACATTCATAATCTTCCTGCCCAAGAATTTAAAATAAGTAACCTGGCAAATATTTGCGCCATTCAATGAGATCCTAACAGGCAAACGCCCTCCCTTGGCAAAGTATAATACCTTGGTCTTCTAAGTGTTAAAACTTAAATTTCGTGATTTACATATGTCATAAAAATCCCCAACTTTACTTGAAAGATTAACAACAGCCTTTTCAAAATTGTAATCGAATGATACAATAATAAAATCATCCGCAAATTGAAAAATTAAGGTGTTTTCATCCTCTACCTCATGAACCCTGGCAGAGTAGATGTTAAAAAGAATTGGGGATAAACAGCTTCCCTGCGGTAAGCCATTGAAAACTCTGACCGACTCTCCTCCCAAACAGAGTCTTCTGTCAGATAGAAAGCAGGCAATCCAATCAATTATATCCATGGGTATTCGGTCTGAAAACATTATTCTCCTGAGTATGTCGACATTTACACAATCATAAGCATTATTAATATCAAGAACAGCAATCACAACTTTATTTCCCTTAGACTTGAGCAAGGAAACTCTAAAAAGAAACTTATTTAAGCAGATAAAATGCAGAAAGATGTTTCCTGTACGCAAAAGACCTAACCGGAATTAACTCAAGCTCCTCAACAAAATTGGATAACCGGTCCTTCACCATGAGATTGATGGTCTTGATGAAAACGGATGTCAATGATATGGGTCTGTAGTTAGTGTATAGCTCCAAGTCTCTGCCCCTTTTTGGAATTGGCACAATCCTGATGTCCCTCCACCCGGATCTAATATTACAACTGGTAAAAAGAAGATTGAAGATTCAGGCGATAGTGATCTCAACATTTGATAAGTAACTTTATAGCCCCCAGCAGTGTTCCGCTTCCTACCATTTAGGACAGTATCCAATTCGATACGAGTAAAAGGAGAAGAAGGGCCTAAGGACATCCTATGGAACACAACCTGTGTGTTGTTAGGAACCTGCTCCTTCAGATAATTGAGATACATTAAATTGTTTTCATCCTTCCAAAAGGAATGTCTGGGGCCTGAAGCACCTCTGATGCTACCCACAAATCTCCAGGCCTCCCTAGTACTCGATTGGGCATTTAACTCATCTAATCTTTCGCAAAAGGATTCGGACTTAACTTTCCTCACAGCCTCCTTCCATTTCTGAAAGGCAGACAAAGCCCCATCCAAATTCTCAGGTGTGGGATATTTCGAAGCCTTTTTCCTAGCCGCAACCTGTAATCGAAAAAGAACTGCCAGATTAGAGTTCCAGCAACGCTTCGGAGTGAAACCCGATGAGACCCTGCACATAGCATCCGAAATTTTAGAAGAAAAGGTTTCCTCAATATTTTCAAAATTGGCAGTCAAAGTAACCTTGGACAGATCAGTCATAAGTTTCCGTTTGGACAAGAAAGGAATCGGATAAGGATCAGGTCCGTTAAATTCCATAATTATCGGAAGGTGATGACTTCCACCTAACCAACTGGACGTCTTCCAAGATATGCCGAAAGTACAATTAGAGAAGGTGAGATCAAGAACCGAGCCCGTCGAATTATTTATCTGGCGAAAGAAGGTAGAAGAACCATCATTTAAACACCTAAAATTCGATCTGGATATAAGATCATATAAGAGGTTTCCTCTTGGACAGTCACGATAATCTCCCCAATGAGATGATCGCGCATTAAAGTCACCAGCAATTATGACATTGTCAAAATTCTCAATGAAAACAATTAGACGTTCAAGTTCCTCGAGACAGACTCTGATAGAAGGTCCATTACAACTGCTAGGAGGGATATAAATAGAAATTAAAACGAAGTTTGACCTTAGATTTAAGGTTTTTACAATAAGAATATCAAGTTCAGTCTCAAAATCAATTCTACGAGCACGTATATTCCGTCTGATAGAAATGGCACAACCACCATAGCCATCACCTCTAGGTTTACAAAAGGTATTATAATTCAAAAGTTTACATGATGCATCTGAATCATCAAAAGCAAAAATTTCCGAAAAAAGACAGAATTCAATGGAATTATGATTTATATAGTACTCAATGAGGTTTTTATTTGAAACTAAACTCTGAACATTGTATTGTAAAATTTTCATTGTGTTACCACTATAGAAGAAGGAATAGACTCGGAAATTATTTCCCTGTCTATATTCAGCAATGCATTATTAAATTTGGTTTTATAATCATCAAGTACCCTGATATATGAGTTTTCCTTTTGCTTAGAGAAATACTCCCTCATCACACCGGTCATTTCACTAACCAACTTCTCAAAATATGAAACTTTTTCCAGCCTGCGAGAAATCACAGGGGTAGCTGGATCAGTATTTGTAGGTTGAATCTGCGGTATAGGTTTATTTAAACGTGGGGGTTCCCTAGGTTTTGCAACCTTATTAAATTTCTTTTTGGTCAAAATTTTATTTACCTCATCATCTCTATTCAGAGTGTCTCTCCCTACAGTCTTGGGTCTGGTTGCACCCAGAGCAGGGAAATTTTCGTCATAATGGTCGAAAGTCTCAAAAATATTCACTGAATAGGAGTTAATAACCTCCTTTCTGGACATCCTTTAAAATATCATTTTCATGAGCCCATTTGGGGCATTTCGATTTGTCCGAAGACACATGTTCAGTTGTTCCACATAGTACACATTTCCTCTCAGTGTAATCTCCCTCACATGTGTCGACTACCCCACACTTGAGGCATCTTTTCTTGGAATGGCATCCTCTGACCGTGTGGCCCAGTCTGCCACAATTGAGACACTGGCGAAGAGGAGGGTAATATACAAAAACCTCAACAATAGCATGATCCAAAACAATATCATTAGGTATCTCATTGGAGTTAAACCCTATTTTTACCGCTAAAGTTGGGATCCTGCCATCCTTCTTAGTAGGGTCCTTTGTGTGAAAACGGGTAACCGAAATAATCGGCACACATGAAATTATATTTTCCTTAATATATTCCTCAGAATAACTAAGGGGAATTCCCCTTATGACTCCATAGGAATACACAAAAGAGTTTGGGATGAAAGCCCTATAACCTAAGGAAGTTAGGTCACAAGTGACAAAATTATTGGCATCATCTGCCGTATTAAATTTGAGTCTGAACAAGGTTTTTCCTATATGCGAAATAAGGGCAACACCTTTTAATTTAAATTTTTTAATATTCTGATAGAAAAAAAGCGAATTTCTCAAACTGTCCTTTCCACCTGTGGCACCAGAAGTGTCACAGAGAACAAGATAATTACAAAAGTGACTATCAGTGTACAGCAATGGTGGAGGTATGGGTCGGCCACCATCAGGAAGTAAAGGCACAATTTCATCTGACAGTATTTGGAAATTCGAAACTGAGGAGACAATTGGAGGCGGATTACTCAAAATTGTGGAACCTGTAGAAATGTCAGGCAATGATACGGCTATCTGTATCGATTGATCCAAATCAGACAAAACGTCATTAATCGGAGGGCACTTACCATCATCAAGTAAATCTCCTACAGAGCCAGCTTTCTTTATTTCATCATAATCATATTCACTAAACTGTATTTCACTAGCAATAACACAACCAATCACTTTGACAGAACAGAAAGAATAAATTGAATTGAAAAATAAAAAAGATAATTTGTATTTACATTAATTCATATAATTTTCTTAATGCGAAAAAGATTTAAAAAAAAGACTTGAAACTAAAAATCATCGTATGAATGCAATTGGTTTTTGGTAGCAGTTTCAAAAGAGAATTAAGAAAAAGCGCGTCGTCAAAAATCGTCGTCTGAATTGGGTCTAAATTAAAATTTATGTATAAAGATCACAAAACAAGAAAAAAGTAAATAACAAACTACTTAACGAAAAGAACAGTTACCTCTCACTCAATAATATGAGAGACGTATGTACATATGTATATTGTGTTAGCATACCAACAATGTTTGTTGTTGGTTAGGTAACTACAATATACAACACGTAAACAAATAGGGAAATGGATAGACAAAATACAAAACAATAACAGTGACGACACCATTAACAGTGATGGCACCATGATTGGTGATCTGACCCGACACATGGTATAATACTTGACCTATACCCACTTTTAATTAGATCGATCGAATCAGAATCACTCTGTGAGTCGATTTTGCGTAATCCGTCCATCCGTCTGTCTGTGTGTACATTTAAATATTAATATAATTTGACGCTATTGAAATTGGTGAAAATCGGTAGACGTAGTCCCCGTCTGAACATGCATATGACATACAAATGACCTCTTTGAGTTTGACCAAAATTGTCCGAAGATCCAAATTATTATATATGTAGTATGTTTGCGTATATTACACCAATTAATCAGAAGTACAAAAATAAACCCCGTAGGACCATTCTTCGTCATAGCCCTTCATATAAGTCTGCTTCCCGATCTTCACTTAAATCCATCAAAAAATAAAAATATTGCACCGATTTTTCTCAAATTTACATCCGATATGTACTTTTTTATATCGATAGGCTATAAATTTTTAATAATGCCAAATGTCGTTTATGCTTATTCGTTTATGCTTATCTACATATTTCTATTTTCTTGTTTTTTATTTTTATTTATTTTATTTTATACCCTGTTTCCATAACACAATTCGTCACAGACGAACGAAAATTTGTATGAAGAACAAACAAACTGGAAACAGGGTATTATTTATTTTTAAAAAAGTTGATACAATTCATTCTTTGCTATTTCCTTTGAATTTAGTAATATTTTGGAAACATATACTCATGGGGCCATTTAGAGATTTAATTCATCAGACACAAAAATATCTAAAGCACGATTTTGGAAATATTTATACCCTATACCACTATGTGGTTTCGGTATAATGACTTTGTGCTGCTGTTTGTAACTACCAAAAATATTTGACCTAGACCCATCTCTTATTATACCGATCGAATCAGAATCACTATCTGATTCGATTTAACGATGTCCGTCCGTCCGTCTGTGTGCCCATGTAAACCTTGTAATCAAACTGCAGGTCGCAAATATTAATATATTTGGATGAAATTTGGTATATAAGCTTTTATCGGCCATAGGATGAACGCTATTGAAATTGATGAGAATCGGTCCATGTTCAGACCTAGCCCCCATACAAATGACCCCTATGAAATCGACATAAATTGCCATAAGATCCAAATTGTCATATAGATCTTACTGAAATTGGGTTTGTATGCGTTTTTTATTACATCCATTAATGAGTAGTCCAAAAATGATCCCTATGGGACAACTCTTAGTCATAGGCCCCATATAGAGCTGCTTCCCGATCTTCACTTAAATCTATCAAAAAACAAAAATATTGCACTGATTCTTCTCAAATTTTGTTCGTATATATTTTTGCAAAATACAAGAGACTTTACCAAACATGGTCAGGATCGGTCCATTATTGGGCCTAGTCCCCATATAGATATAGCATACGATATGAACTTTTTCATATCTGCAGCCAAAAAAAAATAATAAAAATCCCACTCAAATTTGGTTTATGCTTATTTTCTATGTCCAGTTAGTTGGGCCTAATTGATAGGGTCTCTAAACGCATGGTATAGGGTATCGTATGGTCGGTCTAGACCGACTATAATTTTCTAACTTGTTTTTATTTTACATCGAAAAATTTTGAAAGATTTTTTTTAAAGAATATAAAACATAACCGTCGTGGCCCAAAAAGTTGTTAATATTAATTTCATACCAAAATTCCATATTTTCAAACAATTGAGAAATAAAAAATTGAAAATTAAAAAGTACAATTGCGGAAAACTACAGTTGATTCTCAAATATTTTTTTTTAAGAAGACAGCAATACTATTTAAATATCGAGTCGTATATGCACTTATGTATATCGTAAGCGATAATTTATCGAAATGTTGTTTTTGTTGCTAATAGGTTAAAACGTCCTACATTCTCACGCACAGGTAATTTTATCGTACTGATACCATTAAGTCCATTAAACCAAATCCTTGCCGGGTTCGACAATGCTTATGCTGACAACTCGGAGGAAGTGACACAAAGCAAAAAGTGTGGCTTATGTCATGTATTTAGCGCACTAATATCAATAGGAAACGAGTTTTAAGCCTGATACGAAAACAATCTTACAACTATTTTATAAAGTTTCAGGAAACATAAAGTATGTCAACAATTTTTGTTAATAACTTTGAATCTCACTAATCAAAGAATATTTCCAAATACGAATGACAACTGCTCGCCACATAACAAGACTAGCCAAGAAAAAAATGATACAGCGCATATGTAGGTTTATTGGAAACTTATCAGCTGTACCGTCGCATCGATATGCGTTAAACAGTCCAGTCGATTAAAATTATACACTTTTACCTTTTTTGATTAGCAAAAAAATTAATAAAATAAAACCGATAAAATAGTGATTTTTTTGAATAGCTCCGTAGAGAATTTGCAAGAAAAATATTATGAAAATTAAAATATCCAAATTTGTTTTATAAATTTCGTAAATTATTTAACCTTTTCGTTTAATTTAAATTCTAGCACTGTTACCTGGAATCATGATATACCACCAGAAAAGTTAAGTTTTACCATGCGTCGTGAATTCGACCGTCAAAGAGAGGAGATTGAATTAATGCAACAATTACGCAGTGTATGTTTAATTTTAAGAAATCTATCAACATTTAACTAATCACATTTTCTTTGTATTTGTAGATCATTGAAACACGTTTGAAAATGACATTACCAGATGATATTGCATCCGCCTTAACCGATGGCGTAATACTGTGTCATTTAGCTAATTATGTGCGTCCAAGATCAGTTGCCAGCATACATGTGCCATCCCCGGGAGTAGTGAGTTTACAATATAATTGCCAATTTTTTTCAAACTAAAGTTCTCTTTTATCGTTATCACTTTCAGTCGAAATTAACGATGGCTCGTTGTCGCCGTAACGTTGATAATTTCTTGGAAGCTTGTCGTAAAATTGGTGTGGATGAGGTGAGTTACATTTGATTCATTCCCCCCTTTTTTTTGTATCTTTTCCTATATCAAACATAACCAATTATGTTATTAACATTTGTTCCCCCATCATTTACATTGAATGGCTTTAGTTTTTTCTAATAAATAATTGTTTAAATATTTAAATATGTTTGCTGTAGTTGACACGATATTCATCATTACTTTCAGTAGTGAACTATAGTTTTGTGGCTAATTCTTGTAAACAAATCACACATACGATTAAAAAATGATTCAAAATAGAAAAAAAATTTTGTGATACAATTATATTTTTTTCTAATTGATTTCAGTACTTTTGTTTTTACTTATTTAAATTAAAACTATGAAAAGTTATAACTTTTGATTTAAAGTATTTATAAAAATTAACGGTTTTTTGTGTAAAAATATGATATTTATTTTGTGCGTTTTTTCTTTTTAATTACATATGCATTAATTGATTGTCTTAAAAATTTTACAAAAAATTTTCTTCTTGTGCTTTAATGTACACTTTTACTCATTTTAACTAGCATAAACTCATTTTATGGACGGAAATTAAGTAAAAATATTGGTGCAAAAAAATATATCTGTGGCTTTCTGGAATAACCGCGTATGTCCATTTTTGTCAGTTTTGAGTTAACGATGCCAAATATACTAATTTTTAACGCTCTTTACATGTGTTAAATTTTTTAAAAAAAAATATTGGCCATTTCTGAGTTTTTTCTTTAAATAACGACGTAACTTAAATATTTATTAAATTAATTTTGCAGCACTAACGACGTATGTCAACCTATGTTTGATCGCTGACAAATTAGTTTCTCAGAAAACGACACATAGCGACATACGTTGTTATTAATGAAAAAAAAAATGCAAAATAATTTTGGATTAGTTTTCAGTGTATAACCACTTATACAAACTTGTGTGTTTATTTCTGTTATTTTTTGTCACTATTATTCTTGATACGTTGTTATATTCTCATCCTAAGTCCCGTTAGCTTTTTGTTGACCAACAAAAAATCCATTTTTCAAGCAACAACAACTTATGTTTACATGGGTGGTTGCATTGGTAGTTTTCTTTTTCAAAGAAAACAACGTTTGTCGACATAAGTTGTTTTATCTGCACATACTTAAAGAGCTGTACGCAGCTTGTTAAGGAATCTTAACAGAAAATTTTCATATATTTCTTAAAGAAAAAAAATGGACAAAAGTACCTTTCAGTGCAACGCTAGAAATCAGCTGTTTTCTGTCAATTATTAAGAATTGTGAAATTGAAAACAAATCAATTCTTCGGTTCTGCTTTATTTGGCCTGCTAAACGCTTTTTAAGCTCAGTATCAAAATTACCCATCCGCTTGTTTTTTTTTTTGCCGAATTTTGTTCGTTTTTTCCCAGGTTTGCAACTGAAAAATAACTTTTATTTTTTAGCATATTACATTTTGTTTATGCTTACCTCTCCTGTCAAAATTCCTTTCAGAAAGAACGAAAAATTTGATATTCCTGCTCATAGCCTGGGTTGCCTAAGTTCATTTACGTAAAAAAAAAAGTAGTAAAAACAATACTACTTTTTTAAAAAGCTGCGGACTATCAACAGAAATTTTTTGACAGAAAAATTCCTTAAGCATTTCTGAAGCGTTTTTTTATATGAAGTTTTTGATTCCTTAGCAAGCTGCGTACAGGCCTTTAAATGTAATTTACATATTGTTTTTTCGTCCTTTTATAGGATCTATTCCTCTGAAGGTTTTTAACTCAAAATTTTATATGAAGTATTTATTGCCCATATCTACAGGACTGTTAAATAAAAAGCTCTAAAATCTTTATATCGAGCCCATAATTTCAAATATAAAGGTTTTTTGGCTCCCCTGAACATTTTGATTTTATAACATACGCGGTTATTCTAGATATTATTTTTGTGAATACAATACATACAATAAAAATATTGTTATTGTACACAGAAACACGAAAATTTTGACATCATAATGCGATAACCAGAATAACAACACTAAATTAATATCTAAATGAATCGATCGATATTAAATCAAATTTATATGGTTTTTAAATAAAACTAATTTAATATTTGAGTTGGAATTATACATTTTAAGAGTAAAATAAAAATCCAAAATATATGTGTGTTCTGAGAAATAGCGATACTAATTGTAAAATTATTCAAATGCAATAGCTTTAGCTGAAGTTTTTAGATCAAGAGTTGCTTTAATTGAGGGAACCGTGAAAATAATTGAGGTGGCAATTGCACATATAAAAATTGTAACATAAATAAATCAAAATAACTTTTAAACGTAATAACCGATTTTAATAAAAACTACGTCTAACTGATGGGAAAATTAAGTTGAATTAACATTTTATATATCATTTTTAAGTTTTTCATTAATACCTCCCATAAGCGATTTTATAGTACTTTCAGTGATCCTTTTGCTGGGCACAGACAGACCATTTCCGGGAAAAAAGTGGGGTTTTCTTGGCTACTTACTTTGTGTTCTTCGTGACTCTTTAGTTGGTCTATACTCGTAGTTGGCATATGATTTGTAATAGTTAATTTAATTTTACGGCGTAGCGAGTTTGGGCAACTGAGAAAAACCAGAAAAAAAATTTCATAGATATTTTATCCATAATTTTTGCTGAAATAGTGAAAACAATCTGAATAATCCATTAAAAAAAAAAAAACAATTATACTATGTATCTATATATTTAATGGAAAATTGGTGTTGGCAAATAGCGTACTCACAACAAAAACGAGTGGGCAGTGAACGTGCTAATCGTGCATAGACACTCCCTCTACTATAAAATTTAAAAACAGTTGTTTCATTGTAAAGAATTGCGAATAATAAGTATATAACAGTAGTTGTTTTTGCGATTTTTTCAGTGATCATAAAAAATAACAATTTTTTTGGTTGGAACTCAAAATATATCTTTTTAGTGGATTTTAAAGAAGCTACTCTTAAAGCACAAAGAGGTTTACAACTGTATTTTTTTTTTTGGGGAAAGACTAAAAAAATCGATGTAAGATTATTACAGTGGATAGATATGACCACTGTGTATCGTTTTCTTGCAAAAAGTGAAAATTGAAAAATTTTGAGTTGACTCACTTTAGAGGTACAGGTGCGATATGTTTTATCATCCATAGTGCAGCATTCATACTTGTTAATGAAATAACGTTTAGCACGTTCCTTTGCCTCGGTGTTATTCTAGGAGTTTTAATCGGCACCTTCTGTACATTATACGATTTAACTCCTACCTCATTTTGAGCTTCTTAGTTAGTTAGTTACTTGTACCAAATTACAAACTTAAATATTATAGTATTATAATTAAAAATATGTTAGAAGAAAATAAATAGAACTTAAGACTATGACTTATTGTCGTCAGTCGGAAAAAAGATATAAATAGTACATATGTATGATTTTATCGACAATGTTTATGTTTGAGAAAAATAGTAAAATTAATAATTGTATTCATTGATCAACTCATTTCTATAACCAATCGCATCTACCATATAATGATATACGACTTTAAAATTTTCTTTTGCATTATTTAAAATATCAATTAAATCAATTTCTCGTAAGGTTGTCTTTTTAAAGTGATTGTATCTTCTCTCACGCAGAATGGGGCAATGGGCCATGAAGTGAAGAATATTTTCTATTTCGTTCAAATTACATAAAGAGTATATACGAGACCTTTGCTGTTGAAACCTGGTTCCATTGAGCTCGATAAGGTCACATCTGGCTTTGAAAATATAGCTTACTGCTCTCATATTGTTACTAAAATCAAAATAGCATTGTGGTTCTCTATAATTCAGTTATGCATAAAAGCGGTTTGTATTAGACGCATTCTCCAAGTAAAATTCCTTTTCTTTAGTTTTTAACCCATTAAGAATGTCAATACGTAGTTGTTCCCAGTTTTCTTTTGTTGTGCATGCCGCAATTCGTATTGAATTAACATCTCTAGCAATAGTTTCAATATGTTTATACCAATACAACTTTTTTTCTAAAATTAGTTTTGTGAGCTGGTTTGGCAAGCATTTCCCATTATATTCAAAAAGCTTTTTTAGTGTGTATCGTAGATGTAAGTCTAGAGTATATATATGATTATTTTCACAGCCAATTTCTATCATCAGCGCGTATGTAGGTGTGAATTGTGGTAATTTAAGAATCTTTTTTAAGAAAAACCTTTGGAGTTTATCGACTTCCTCGAATAATGAGAATCCCCATATTTGGGCTCCATATGACTGGATAGCTCGACATACTGATTTGAAAAGGATCCACTTCGCGTTTAATCCAATCTCTTTTTTAGATAAAAAAATTTTTCCATGTTGCATTTATGCTATTTTTGGCTGATATGTTTCTCTTTTCGATATGTTTTTTAAAATTCATTTTTGGCGATAGTGTAACTCCAAGATATGTGTATTCATTTGAAATTCTAATTGATTCACCATTGAAAATCCAATTTTCTCTTTCTGTGAGTCTCCCTCCTTTTCTGAATATCATCATTTCCGATTTAGTTAGATTGACTTCTAGGTTCCATATATCGCAATATCTCTGCAGCTTCTTGATCATGGTAAGAATATCGTCTGCTAAAATTACTATATCATCAGCGTACATTAATAATCTGATATTTAGTGATCCCACATTAACTCCTCCTTCTAAATACTCGTGTAAGTCATTTAAATAAATCGAGAAAAGCGTTGGCGATAGCAGGCACCCCTGTTTTACCCCAGTACATGTTGCAAAATCTGTCGATAAAACTTCTCCATTCCAAACTGCAAAGTTGGTATGGCTGTATATGCTCTGAATCATTCTAGCCATCTTTGTTGATAAACCAATACTCTGGAGTTTGTAACACAGAGCTTTTCTAGAAACTTTATCAAAAGCTGCATGAAAATCTACAAAGAAAGCGTATAGCTTTTTATTTTCATTATATTTTAGATGAGAAATTGCTGCTAAGTTGTACAAATTATCTACAGTAGAATATCCTTCACGGAAGCCTGCTTGGTACTCACATATAATATTGTGTTTGTTTAGCCATAAATTTATCCTTGTGTTTAAAATACCCATAAAATTTTTTGCTATGACATTCATGAACGATATTCCACGATAGTTACTCGTTATACCCTTATCACCTTCTTTATATATAGGAAAAATTATACTTTTCGTAAATTTTTCATCTAGTTGGGCAGATTCATGAATTAAATTATAAGAATTTGCAAGTTCCTTGAGTACCATATCTGGTGCATTTTTAAAAAATTCATAGCTAACCCGATCTTCTCCAGGTGCTTTATTGTTTTTTGCTTTTGTTAATACAATTTTTATTTCTGCCATTGTAATTGGGTGATCTAAATCATTGTCCATAAAGAACATTGGTGCATATTTAATGTTATTTGAAATTTGTGGGGGGCTTAGCAGTTCTAGGAAGTACTGTTTAAATTGATGTAGTGGTATTTCAGGGATTTGCTGTTTTTCTGTGCTTTTTAAAACTTTGATTAGGTTCCACCAATCTTTATTATTTTTTAATTGATTTAGTTTGTTTTCTATGACCTTGTAGTATTCAATTTTACTAGATTCGCATAATTCCTTGAATTTTTTATTCTCAACAATATAATTTAATCTATTTTCTTCTGTAGGATTTTGTTTAAATTTTTGTAACGCTTTAAAAGATGTTTCCCTAGAGTTAAAACACTTGAAATTAAACCATTTGTTTTCCTTTGAGATTTGTTGGTAAGCATTGTTTTAAAGTTTTGAAGGGTTGGCAGAATTTATGGCTCGATATGAACTTATTTCATGATTCAATTTTTGCTGGTATTCTCCTCGTTTTCTTTCATCCCATATTAGTTTTGGTAGCATATTCATTGGTTTATCAATGTTTCTTCCTTTTACATTAACCGTTAAAACTATTGGCATATGATCAGACCATATTTTGTTTTCTACTTTAAAACTATCTACAATATTCAGGTTATCGTGTGCTGCTGCACATATATCATTTACCGATTCTCCGACACCACTCACAAAGGTAAATTGACCCAGTTCATCACCTTTTGTGCATCCGTTAAGAATGTGTAATCCAAAATCTTGGCAGAGTTCTAAAAATAATTTGCCTTTTGAGTTTATTTCGGTATCGTTAGATTTTCTCATTTCGGTACCAGCTTCAAAAGTAGCTTTAATGAAATCATCTAGGTGTTGTTGTTGATTTCCAATACGGATATTTAAATCTCCAATAGTAAATAGGTTTTGTATATCTTCATTTGTTAAAAATCTTCTTAATATATCGAAATCGTCCTTCCAAGTGGCTGTTCTCATATATAGTGGCATTATATTGAATGATTTTGTGGATGTTCTAATGATTATTAATTCTATACCATCTCGTACACTAAATTCGTGCGTAATATTATATTTCCGTAAATCGTTTTTTACACCATAAACATTGCCCTTCCATATCTACAATTCTTGACAGCTGGCTTCCAATATGTATCATAACCGTTGAAAAACTTTTTAAATCTTTCTACCTTATCTGCAGTGATGTGAGTTTCTAATAATATAAAAATGTCGCTAGTTTTTATAAATTGAAAGAAATCATTGAATAAAACTTTAT
The DNA here is from genome assembly GCA_963682025.1 of Cordilura impudica. NCBI lineage: Eukaryota > Metazoa > Arthropoda > Insecta > Diptera > Scathophagidae > Cordilura > Cordilura impudica. Next base: position 148,800,295 of record OY821518.1, on the reverse strand, counting down.
TTTCTAAGCCATGACAGTTGTATGAGAGAACATTTAAAAACATTGATTTATCATTTTCATTATTTTGGTAAATGCGAGTAGGTTTTACAATATTATTTTTTGGATTTAATTGGTGAGTTTTTGAAATAGTTAAAAGTTTTTTGAATTTAAATTCATTAAAATTTGATTATAATTAATGCTGACAGAGTTTAAAACATCTCCATATAATTTTTTAAGAACTTCGTCTCCCATTTGTTTTCCGCTAGTAAGCTGTTTATTTTTTATTATAACAAAGCCATTTATCTCCAATTTTCATTTTTTCGTTACGAAGCATAATTTTATGTCTGCTGCTTATCTCAATGATTGTTTTTTTTTAAGTTGAATCATTACTCATTTGTCTTGTTGTTTCGTTCAAGACTTATTTTTGATCCTGCTAAGTTCTTAGTGTTTTTAAATATCTCTTTCACCATATCTGCAGATTGAAATTCCGCAACGACTCCCAATTTACCATTATTTTCATACAGTTTTCTAGTAGATATTATTATTACTTCTTTTGATAGTTTTAAATTGTGTTTTGAGCTTCTTTTCACTCCTAAATATTTGGATTTTTCTTAAAAGGTCCCACTATTTTTCTAACTTTTCTAGGGTCAGTATATATTAATTATTGGTGATACTATCCGGGCTTCTCTTAATAGCAAGATATTCGTTATAATTTTTAAAAACCCAAGAAACCGTTTGCCAAGAAACTTTTGCGTCATAAGCGATTGTTCTGAAACAAAATTTTAATAATTTCTTCTCATTCTTTGCCTTCACTATCAATTAAAAGTATAATAATTATAATTTTGATTAAATAAATTTTTACAAGTGAATAGTTTTTTTTTTTTTTTTGTTTTTGTATGCAAAGCTTTAAATTACTGCTCATTTGATGAAATTTGTCTTTAAAGCAACTATGTCATAAACGAAACTAAAAAAGTAGCAGATTCTCTACCCACTTTACGGCGCCGATTCATCCGTTATCGTGCTCCCATCGTTATGAAACGGCGTGAGAGCTACTCATCCAGATTGCTGCTGAGTAATACCAAACACTCCTTCAAAGTTGTTACATGATTACGATTGTGGTCAAGAGCTTTCTAGTTTTTACTATATCGCGTTAAAATTGAGATAGATGATGCAGAGGGAGTCCCCATAGTATTAATCAAGCTTTTTGTCTTAAATTATAGTTTTTTTTTTTTGCTACGAGCACATGAAATTAAATTTCATGAATTCTTATTTTTTAAATTAATTTTACAAACGAGTAAATGAAAAGTAAAAAAAAAGTAACAAATCCTAAAAAGCATGGATCAAGTTAAACTTGGAATTAAATTAAAGAAGAACATGCTATGATACATTTTGAAATATATGTTCCATGGGTTTAATAGTCGCATTCGTTATCGGAATTTTTAGATCGAAATTATTTTTTTATTTTCCAAAATAAAATACCAAGAATAGTTTTACTCTGCCACAGGTAACGAATTATGGCCCCTAGTTAAGATTAAATGTGGAATGAGGTCTGACGTTGGTCGGCCTTCTTTAAACAATAAACCAAAATATGGAATTTTGATTGATTTTACTCGATATCGAATACGGCGATTAGCCCCCCAGTATTTACTAAAAAAAGAAGCGGAAATTGGTGAAAAAGATTAAGGATTAAAATCCTTTTATATCGCACAATTTGGTAGGGAGAAGATCTAAGTAAATCATAAAAAATAGAAAACAATTTTTTGTTATGGGAAAGTGTATCCTTCAAAGGTGCTTGGTGGGGACTCTGTGACGTTGTCGTATCGACGTTATAGCGGACTAAAGTACATATCTCGATATAAAGGATAATTTGAAAAAAAAAAATCATCAACTTTATGTAAATTGTAAAACTTTCAGAGCTATAGCTATACGAGAAGTTTGTGAAAATTCAACTACAAAAATCCGCTTTTAGATTATCCACGCAAAAAAATAATGATATGTTCGATTATTTTTTTATAATAAAAGTAGTAAAAGACGTTTAAATAAAAAGTCTTATCGTAAAAGCAAATTTTGTAGTAAATATTTAAAAAAGGGAAATTGATTACTACTTTTACTATAGTCTGAACTAACTCGAATGCTTTTGTAGTAAAAGTCGTAAAAGTGGTAGAAATAGTGAATGCTGTAAAATTCAGAGCTGTAGTCCTGTCGGAAAATCGGTGGATATTCAATTATAAAAATCCGCCTCAAATAAACAAACAGTCAAAGAGAGTTAAAAATACTTGACCTTTTAACGATGATCTTTTACGGTACCAAATTTCATCCAAATCTCTTTATATTTGCGTACGAGTAGCCGTATTCATAAGTTTAAGTTATGCATTCGATGTGTGCTAAAACACAAATATTTATTACACTTATTTACAAATATTTATTACACTTTTTTGAAACAATTATCGATAACATTGTTCATTTTTGTACAATGAAAACATGATGGTTTTCGTCTTTAACCTAAATGAAAAATTTTTTAAAACGTGGGACAAATATTTAAAATTTTATTTTTATAAGAATCATATAATCAATTATTATCAAAATCAGATTTTATATTTGAATAAAAAAAAAAAAAATAAAATAAAAAAATCGGTTCTTCTTTTATTTTAAAATTAGAAACAATTTAACAATTTTAATTTAAATAAATCTCGGTATTCAGGAATCCCCGTTTGGCATCCCCATAGTGAGGTCAATAATAGACATAGAAAATAATCATGAAAAAAATTCAAATTTTGTGAGATTGTCATGTATTTGCAGATATGAAAATATTTTTAAATGGTCTGTCTGATCAAGACCATATTGTCTCAAAAAAATTTTACATTTTAATGTATTAATAACTCAATAACTAAAACATATACAGCTACATGCAACTAATTAAGGACACGATGCTAACATCTGAGCTTCAAGCAAATAATACGAAAGGTGGTACAATATTCTCAAAATTTGTCCTAGTTGAGTTGATTTAACTCTCTATGTTAGAAAATAATATTGTGCCAGATAAATTAATATTAATAAAACTGTGAGCCATATATTAAAATAAGATTGATATCAGTCGTGCACATAATTAATGACACACTTTAAATTTGATAAAAAAAACATGTATTTATTTAAAAAAAAAAGTCAATATTGTGTTGCGAAACCATTGCTATCAATAAACGCTTGACATCTGCGTGGCATCGAGCTCACCAAGTTTTCACATACACTACTTGGAATGTCTTCCCAAGCTTTCTTTGTTTCGGTGTAGAGATTATCAAAATTGCTTATTTTTAAAGAGCTAACTTTGGTCTTTACAACTTGCCATAGGTTCTCAATCGGGTTGAGATCAGTAACCGAATTGTTTAAAAACCATTGCTTCACATAATGAGCCGTATGCTTCGCATCATTATCTTGTTCAAATATCCATGTTACTGGCATTTTTTCGTCAGCATACGGCATCATTGTATCGTTAAGGATTCTTTTATACTGGAACTTATCCATATTTCCCTCAATTTTGTGCAGCGGCTCAACACCACGTGACGACATAGCACCCCAAAGCATGATAGATCCTCCTCCATGCTTCAAAGTGGCCCGGGTGAACTTTGTATCAAATTCTTTCAAATTAGGCCGGCGAACATGTTTTTTTCCATCTGGAGAGACTCTATTAATTTTTGTTTCGTCCGAAAATAATACTATTTTTCCATTCCACAGCTGTCCAATGGCGGTACTTTTTGCAAACTCTAGTCTCTTCTTTCGGTTACGCTCAGACAATAGAGGCTTCTTTCGGGAAATTCTTCCAAAGAGTCCAGCATCTCGCAATCGACGTTTTACTGTGTCTACAGATGGTTTTGCCTCATTTTCGCCAAAGACTGCCACCCGAATCTCATTTGCTGATTTATGCGGATTTTTTTCGACTCGCGTACAATTAGTTCATCTTCACGAGCAGTTGTAATTCGGCATCTTTGTTTACGGGCCACCTTTTCTGTAGTCGAATGCTTTCTGCAATATTGCACCGCTTGGAAAACAATGGTTTTAGACACTTTTAAGACGGTTGCGATTTCCCGGTAAGTGCTTCCATCCTGATGCATTTGTACAATAATCTTTCGAGTACTGACATCACAGGATTTGTTATTACCCATTTCAATCAAGTAGTAAATGCTTTTCAGATACTGAAAAAATACTCAATGTAATCACAATTAATCGAATGTAACATTTAAAACTTACCTGAATTTAAAATTTTAAAAAATTTTTCACTGTCCTTAATTTAGTGCACGATTAATTTATTTCATAAATTATGAAAAACAAGGTAAAGAAAAAATAACGGTAAAAATAATGTTACCATTGATGAATTTTAAATGAACAGAGTTGGATTAACTGAACAGTATCAAATTTTAGCGGTTTATTTAAAGAAGATTACCTTTAACATGACGATTTAAATATTAAATACTACTGTCCTTAATTAGGTGCATGTAGCTGTATATTTAAAATTCATTCATAAAAAAATTATAAACTCCAACGAGTGTCTGTGGAATTTTCTCATTTTTCTACCTAAATTTCTCTTTTTAATAAGATATTAATTTTTTTTCACTAGTGGCTAGTTTGGATGTTTTTCGAAGAAAAAAGAAAAAAAATATTGGTGAAGTAATTTGTTGTTGCTAAAATTTTACAATTCTCCATTTAAACTTGATAAACTAAATTTTTTTAAAATATTTGTCCCCTTTTTAATTTGAATATTTGTTTACGCCTCCTTTTAAATATGAGGTATAATATTGGAAACCGGGAAATACATTATTTAAACAATACATTCTATAAACAATTTTAATTGCGAACTTATTATATCTACGCGGACCTTTTGTCTCACATCATTGTTTCAACTTGGGAATTATATTACTTTGTATAATCTAAATGTTGTTTTTTTCACTTTATAAATGCATGACCAAGACACATTGTATTTTTTCTTAAAATATCTGACTGATCTTAGATCTAGTACTTTTGAAATATATCTTTCGAGTGGTGTGGTTATTCAAAACAGAGTAACTTGACTCTACTTGTTGATTTCACTTAAACCAACTAACCAACATATTGTGGTTGGCGATTTTAATTTTTATCAAGGCAAGATCTCGTAAGAGATATGTGTTATTCTGCCTTTCAATCGAACCGGTCGTGGGTAAATAGAACATTTTTTAGGCTTAGAAATAGAGTGAAATATGTAAAAAGAAGAGAAAAGCTAAAGCATTTTTCAAAAAAAATTTTTTTTTGGGATTTGGATTTATCCGATTGTCTTTATTTGTTTTTCTATTAGGAGTATTAAAATGGTTTGTTATTTTATTTCGTGTTTTGTCTTAAATTAAATATATATAATTTTTATGACATCAGTACATCCTGTTTTTTTTTTTTTTTTTTTTTTTGGAAGACTGCAAGTGTTGGGTCTATCCCTAAATCAAAAGCTGTTTATGTCCTAGGTGACATTAGGGGGGGGTTGTAAGGTTTTAAAAGCGAAAAAAGATGTAATTTCATAATTTTTTTTTGAAGATATGAATAATGTTCGATTATTTATTTCATATACACGTTATAGTATAACAATTTTACAAATTTTAATAAATAAGTCTGTGACAGCGAATCTCCAGAGGAATTGTTGTTTTGCGGTGAAATCATAAATCGTTACCGGATCATGTGAAATAAAAAAGTCGAAATGCGTTTCAAAGGTGACATGTTTCCCGAGGTAATCACGAAGAGTTATTTTTAATTAATTTTTTTTTTTTATTTTTGGCAGCATTTTGAAGTGAAAAACATGATTTTTGTTTAAAATTTCGGTGAATTTGTTGTTAAAAAATGGGGAAAAATGGAAAATTAAAGAAAAAACTCTTCGTGGTTACCTGGTGATTTATATGTCGAAATAGTGTATAAAATGTCAAAAGAATCGGACAAGTAGATTTTGAGTTATGATGTTTACGGTATTCAAACATTTATTTGCGAGGAAATCGATTTAAAGTTTTTTAAAAACTGATTTATATACGATATACCGTATGAGGCCGGTCGTTTGAAACGCTGTATATTTGTTAGCTTTGCTCCAATTTTATTGAAATTTTGACACAACACTCTCGCCATGTTGTACAGTTAAAATAATGCAAAAAAGGTTTTCAAACCTTACTCTCCCCCCCTTAACGGATTTAGGGATCTTTTTACATTTTTACTTCAGCGACGAATATTTTTGACCAAAAACCGGCAGCTCTAACTAATTTTTAGTTATTATTTAGTATCTGATTTAATTAAAGTAATGATGAATTGTGGAATAAACAAAAATTGCAATCAATGCAAAAAAGAATTTAATAAAATTATTATAAATATGATTAAATACCTGAAAAAATTAAGCTAAAGCTATTCAAATGTAATATTTCAAAAATAAATTTTCCTTTCCCTTCACAAAATATAAAAAATATAATTATAAAAAAAAACAAATCAAAACACTTTGCAAAAATTAGTTTACAAAAATCTGTTATTTGGTGTTGGTTGCAGGAGTTGATTTGCTCCTGTGCAGATGTTATACCCGTCTCTGACACGGATGAGGTCGATGCTGACATGATAGACGACGGCGACGCAAGTTGCAGCAATGGAAAAATATATCAGCACAATAATAATCTTAATAATAATAATAATTGTATTGAGCATAATAACCTTAAGCGAGAACAAGAATGGCAACAACAACATCAACAACAACGTAAATTATTACCAAATCCATCTGCTGTTTGGAAAACAGTATCAGCTTTAATAGCAATGGATTGTAATCCACATCATCAGAATATCAAAAACATACAACAACAACAAGAATTCCAAATGAAACTACAAGAATATCAAATGCAAAAAAATCCTATAAATAAAAAGCGAGATTTCGGCAAACAAAGTCGCTGTCTGCTGCTTAACGAGGACAATGAATTACGAACGGACGCGGAGGAAGATGACGACACAACAGAATTACAGAAATTATTGATTAAGGAAAAGCAAAACCAATCTACTGCAACCTGCACCAAAGAACAGATGAAGGAATTTCAATATTCCAATTATGATAAGTGTGATCATTATGATGATAAAAATTTAAATATTGACTATTGCAACAATGGTCATCATTCCACTGACAATCCCTACAATAATGGTCACAATAAACGTAATGATAGCAACAGCAACAGCAGCAGTTACAATGAGAATAATGAAAAACAAAAACAACAGCAACAACAACTAGTTGGTTCTTCTACGATAAGTGTTAGCAATTTGTATCGTCATTGTAAATTGAAAACATTTCAAAAAATCAAATTAAATTTGATTACGCATCATGGAAACAGTGGTGGTGGTGATGCTGGTAATCATTGTACCTCTTCCTCAGCATTATCTTGCCGGGATGGAACAACAACTTTACAGACCATTGTCGAAACGGATAATGATGTAATAACAACTAATACAACACAAACAACAACAAATTCTGGATTATACCAAATTATAGATGAAAAATACAAAACCAAAGAAAACGAACTATCGCTTAAGGTTATTACTGGCAGTGGCAATGGAAGCGGCAGCGTTAGCTCGTCAAACAATTCCACCATAAACTCAACAACAACACCATCCAACAAATATAAACTCTTGAATTTGTCCACGATGGAACGGCCATGTGAAAAACAAACTTCAACGACAATCAATAATACAGTTTCGAAACGTATTGAATTCTTTGAACATGCCAACATCCCAAACGGTGGTATTATCCAACCAAAATCAAATATCTACAGTATTTATCGTGTCAACGATATGTTGCTGGAAGATGAGAAACTCGTTAAGAGTGTTGCGGTTAAGGAAAAAGAAGCTGGACCTTCAAAAACATCTTCGGCTACGTCATTCCTATTGAAACATGACTCTCAAACACTAACAATCATTTTGTCATGTGTATTTATTATGTCCTTTTTGCTATTGATTTTCTTTCCTCTGCCCGGCTAGACACATTTACTAAAATTATTAAACTGAAATTATTTGTTGGACCACAAACTCCAACAACCAACGCCACCCCAACTAAATATTTCCATTACAACAAGTAATGCTTAGTTAAAGCGTAAGATTAATTTGTACGCTTAAGACTTTATTTTATTTATAAAGTATTTCGTAAATTGTATTTGAGGCTATGGTTTAAATTAGACTAAGTATATTTATATTTATATATCTATTTAATTTACATATATACACAACTATACACTTTTACTAATATGCATTTACTCATACAGTGGTGACAAAAATAATAGCATCAAAGGCGTTTTTGATTTTTATAATTAATGATGATTATTTTAGAGTGTCGAAAAAGTTTTACATCTGTATCATATGTATTGGATCATTAAGGCTACAGTTACTGCAAATAGTAGACAGTCTTATACCAATAATATTTGTCAAACATGCCTTTTGTACGACCACCAAAAACGCTATGATTCTATAATTTTTACGTACTGTGTATCTAAAAAATAAACTAATTTTAGTAGAGGCTGCCTAATTTCTAGAATATTCTAAAATAATTACCAAAAAAAAAAACTATTTTTTAAATTATATTCAGAAAGTATTAAACAAAAAACGAAGGCATTTATTTAAACTCCCAAAGACTTGAATTACAGAAATAAAAATCACCATTTTATATTCCAGTGAACTTTAAAAATGTATTGAAACTCTAAAATAAATTTGTATAATCAAACTCTTGTATCTATTATTAGAAATGTTTTTATTAAAGTGGTTTAAGCTCATAAATCATCATACATAAAAAGGTGTTTTAGAAAATATAGTATCACATATTGATAACATAACTCTCATACGAAGTGAAATAAGAAAAAAATTTCGAGTTTGAGCACTCATAATTCCTACATTTTTGTATGAATTTTGGTAAATTTTCTTGAATATATTTTAAACATAATATTGTCCCAAATACTTAATTCAAACATATAAAAACATTTTTTGAAAACAAAATACATTAACCCTTCTGTTATATTTTCGGTCAATTTAACTTATATTAAAATATTTTTTTTTATTTCAGTGAATTATGTAGCCATAACACCTACAGTTATTCATTATTTTAGAACGATTTATTAAATGCAAATGTACCGCTATTGCTATTGTAAGCAAATGCTTCTGTTTTTTTTTTTTTTTTTTTATAAATTTTGTTCACTATTAAGAATCATCAGACTTTGTAGGTAATGTCCGAAATGACTTAGTTATTCAAAAATATTTTCAGTTAAGTTAACACTGGGACCAAAATGAAAAATTTTTGCTAAAATAATGAGAAATAATAATTTTATAAAATTTTAATTAATTTACGATTAAATAAAAGAATAATTTTAAATTATTTATAATTGAATAAAAAAAAATTTCACAAAATTTTAACAAGAACTTCAAGGGGGCACGGGTTAGAATTATCCCATATTTCACCACACCAGTTTTAATCCAAGTGACACAATATTAATGTAAAAAACCCATCTGAAAAAGTTTTGTTATTGCTTGATGTTTTCACGAATATGACTACATTCGAAAACTTTAATAAAATTAAAAGTGAATAAAATTAAGTTATTTTATAAATTTTTGCGAACATTTTTTTAAACATACTTTTTTTTCTTTCAATATTTGGTAATTATATTCTGACACTTTTTGTTTTGTTGAAGAGAAAACCTACAATTGGGCAAAACATTTATTTTTTTAAATGTTAATAAAACTATTGCACTTTAATAAATATTACTTAATTTAAAAAATAATTTTGAATTAATTTTTCTATAACATTTTTTTTTTATTGAGTTTTCCTTATTAACAAACATACACACTGTTATTGTTAAGTATATTTATTACTTTTAATGTTAGATCTTTACATTAAAATACGAATTAATTGTATCAATTTTATTTCCATAGTATTAACAAACTAATATTTATAAATTTTAAATATACAATACTTGTATTCTTTCTTTTTAATTTTTTGTATAATTTGAAAAATATACATACATATTTTATAACTTGTTTAATTTGAGTTTATATTAAAATTTTATTTTAAAATTAAATAGAATTTTCCCCAATACTTCGCAACTCAAAAATAAAAGGGTTCTGTTTAATTTAAGAAATGAATTTACTTAACCTTTTAACAAAAAAAAAAAAAAAAAAAAATAGCAGGGACATAATTGACTAAAAAAACAAGTGCGAAAATTAGTAGTTAACTTACAATAAAAACTAAACCTTAAACTAATAACACGTGAAATCATATTAAAAAAATACTATTGAGACTATGTTTTTTTTTTTCATTTAATATTAATTTTTAAAATTTTTAGAGAGACTACAACTTATTTGAATTGCAGTGCCTTAATACTGAATGTTGTAAAATTTACAGTAGCCGTAGTAAATAAAAACGCTGTAAATTATGGTTAAAGTGAAGTTTTGTTAATAATATTGATTTTTTTTAATTATTTATTTATTTCTTTTTAATAATAAATTTTCCTAATAAAATTATATTTCATCAATATGATTTCATATTCAGTGTTATTTAGAATTAGAAAAAATAACATTCCTGTCATTTCATAGAAACATACAAACAAGCAAACTAACAAAAAATAGTAATAAACCAAAAAATTAAATTTTAAAAACAAATGTCTCTAAAATCAGATAATCTCAAAACATGTATACAAAATCGAAAAGAAAAACAAAATAACACCAAATTATAATTAATTGATAAAGAAAAGAAACTCAAAACATATATATTTTTGAATAAAACTATTTATTATACTTATTGATGCGTATCGCATACATTGTCGCCGCATCTTCCCTTGGTAGTCTTAATATATTTATGCTTAATTAATTTAAGAATATTTTAATCCATTTACCATTTCTTTTTCATTATACCTTAACTAAAAAACCACAAACGAATGTACTTAAAACACCAAAAAGAAAATGTGAAATACGAATAACTAAGATAAATATTAATTCTTTGCATTTACCCGTATGTATATTATAAATATGCAATTATATATTTGTAAACAAACACACACACATACACAGAATATCTATTCGATGAAATTAAACTAAAACAAAATCGATTAAATACAAATATGAATTACTTTTGATACAATACATAAAACAAAATGTTTATAGAATGTGTTTTCTTTATTTTCAATCTTTAAAATTCACTTTCACAACAAAATTCTTCTCTACTCGATAAACTTTGATGACAAGAAGTAGAAACTTAATTATCTTTTAGTGTCAATGTCTTCTTTTCAAAAATTGGACTTTTTAAAACTTTTGGCTGTCTTGTCCACATTAAAAAAAAAAATAGGTTGGAACTGTGCTCTCTTCATACGCAAAGGACTGGACACTAGCAAATGTGGCGATTGACATTGTTGTAAAAGTGCATTTTTCAAGACTTCATATATTTAACATTTTTTTACAATGCTTTTTTTCACACTTATAGTTGTGGTCATTAAAATAGTAGAAAATGTGTATTTTCCAAAATTTTATATGGAAATTTTCATCCGTCGGTATAGCCCACTTTTAATGAACTTCGTATAAAAAAAATATAGCAGGTTAATGTCGCGATGTTCTTTTTCTGCAGAAGTTTAAATAATTGCCTAGTAACTACTAATGAAATACTAACAAACTATACAGCATTGGAAAGCTTATAATTATATCTTTTGTATATCATATACAATACTCTTAATCGGTCAATGGCCTCACCCAAACAGTAATCAAATACACATATCTAAACTGTCGTTAATAACTTCGCAAAATCTATACTCTGGATATCATACTTTATTGTAAATCAAAGCTTAGTTTATTAGTCTATTTCATGATCAGTTTTTAATTAAAAGTATTTAATTCTTTTTTTTTTTGAATTAACCGTTTTTTAGTTTTTAAATAAAAATAATTCAGTTGAAGCTCTGTGGTCGGTTGAGAACAAAATTTATATGAAAAAAAGCTATTCGTATTAGCTGTCATATGCTAAACATTTTATTAGTACTTCCTGAGAAATCATACACAGTTGTGAAGAAGTAGCTACTTTAAGTTACTAAGAAAGAAACAAAAACATCATACCATTCACAGTCGTATTTATAAGTTACTAGCTGTAACGCGATGCGCTTCGCTACACCCATCGTAACGAAATAAAAAACTGGGAATACATTTTGTAAAAAACTGGTTTAAAGGATGATTTTTTTAAGAGCTATAGGAAAGTTTTCCAAAAAAAAAAAAAAAAAAAAAAAAAAAACATAAAATTCAGAAAAATGCATGAAATCTTTATTTGAATCGATAGTACGGTCCATATAATTTAATGTTTGAAGATTATTTCATGCAAATGTTGACCGTGACTGCGCCTCAAATGGTCCATCCGCTTAGTCCAATTTTGGCATACTCATTCCAACATTTCGGCAGGTATCTCACGAATAAATGCTTCAATGTTGTCTTCCAATGCGTCAATTGAAGCGGGATTGTCTGTATAGACATGAGCTTTAACATAGCCCCACAAAAAATAGTCTAAAGGCGTTAAATCGCACGATCTAGGCGGCCAATTGACTGGTCCCGAACGTGAAATAAAATGTTCACCGAACTCGCCTCTCAATAAGTCCATTGTTGCGCGTGCTGTGTGGCATGTGGCACCGTCTTGTTGAATCCACATGTCATGCAAGTCAAGCTCTTGCATTTTGGGCAAAAAAAAGTTGGATATCATCTCTCGGTAGCGCTCACCATTCACAGTTACGTTACGATTCGCATCATCTTTGAAGAAGTACGGTCCAATGATTCCACCAGCCCATAAACCGCACCAAACTGTGACTTTTTCTGGATGCATTGGTAGCTCTTCCAATGCTTCTGGCTGATATTCACTCCGATACAACTGCGATATTTTCTTCAGTTCGCACTCTACGTAAGCGTGTTGGTGGTTTAATGTCCAACAATGTAAATTTGGTGCGAAATTTAGTCACAATAGCCCGAATAGCCGCTTCAGTGGGTCGATTAAACTGACCATAAAATGGAAGAAGCGCGCGATGAACTTTCTTAACAGAGCACGCATTTTGATAATAAAATTCAATAACTTGCAAGCGTTGTTCGTTTGTAAGACGATTCATGGTTAAATTATAGACCAAACTGAAGATGTTTGACAATGAAACAAAACACGAAACGTGCGTCAGCTGTTTAAACCAGTGTTGCCAAAAAGATAATAGCTAAAAAATCACCCTTTATTTATATTTGACGATTTTTGATTTTGTCGATTTTTATTTTTGCGATTTTAGATTTTGGTGATTTTTGACTTCGGCGATTATTGCTTTTTTGCGATTATTGTTTTTTTTTTTTGATTTTGAAGTTTTTTGTTTTTCGTGATTTTTGTTTTTTCGCGATTTTCGGTTTTGACAATTTTTTATTTTGACGATTTTTGTTATTTGCGATTTTCGGTTCTTGGCGATGTTTGACTTTGCGATTTTTGTTTTTTGTGATTTTTGATTTTGGCGATTTTTGATTTTTTTTTTTTTGGCGATTTCTAGCTTTAACGATTTTTATTTTTTGTGATTTTGGCGATTTTTGTTATTCGAAATTTTTGGTTAGGCGATTTTTGATTTTTGCGCCCGTATTTTCCGGTAATTAATGTACTTTCAAGTTTCAAGACTGTCATTTTCAGAGTACTTAACATTTTTTGTATAGGGGTGCCACGCCCATTGGTCCGATCCCGCCAATTTTATATCGGACTACTCGCATTAATAACTTATGAACTAACACTAAGTCCCAAGGCTTTTTCTATTATACTATTACTTCGTATGGGGAGTACCACGTCCATTGATCCGATCCCGCCCATTTTTCCGCAACTTTTCAAATAAGTTTAATATGTGCTTGTACATAGTTTCAAAATTCTTGCTGTCGTAGTACTCCAGATATTATATGTTAAAATGAGATGTTAAAAATTCACTTTATATGTGAAGTGCCACGCCCACTTGAAAAATCCAAAAAAATTTAGCCTATTTTTCCTTCCGAATAGGCAGTAACCTACTGTAAAAATTTCATTTTTTGGGTTGATTCCTTTTTATTTTTCAACAACATCTCTTTTAAAAAAGATCTTCCTTTGTAATGTCATCAGGCGATGATCTCATTCGACTCGGATCTTTTTCCGATGGGAGTCAAATTTGGAGAATAAAGTAGATGCGGGATCAATTCGAACCTCAACTCATATATTTTTACCGTCTAAACGACACAAGTGTACTCAATATAGATAATTGCATGCATGTTCTAAAAAACCGTGGCCATAATCTTAACAGCTGATTTCACTGTCTGCTTTCTTCGCAGCGGATACAGCTGATAAAGTCTATTGCTTTGATGGTTATATCATTTTTGGTGTATAGTGGTGTGATCAATGTTTCATCAACAGTTATGTATCGGCGAAGAAATTCATCAGGATTGCCATGAAAAAGCTCTAAACCAGCTACTAAATCAGTCACACGATTGCGTTTATTCTGAATTGTGAGTAAATGCGGCACCCATTTTGCCAATAGCTTTTCTATACCCAATTTGTCCCGCAAAATTGAAATCACTCAACCATGTGATATGGCCGTGACCGCAGCTATATCGTCGGCCACTCAAAACTATATCGTGGATCACATGATGATTTTTGAAGTAACTGCCTCAACTGGATGTCCAAAACGAGGTTCATTAGTTATATGTTATGTATGGCCACGTTTAAATTTATTTAAACAATTGATAGTCTTAAACACTGGTGCAGATGTGCCATGGACTTCGTCTAACTTCTATTTGATTTCTTTATGTATTTTTCCATTCAAGTAGAAGTGTTTGGTGGCAGCACGAATTTTTTTTCCAATTTCCAAAAAATAAAAGTTCACTCAACCAAACGATTGTTTAAAAACAACGGAATGATGGGTTTGCCTAAAAACTTTCAAGTCGCCTTTTGCACCTTGAAATTTTTCAAAAACCTACTTTCTTTTAAACTATTAGTGCTCCTTGTATAACACGAGCAGTAACATTATATATCTGGAAGTCTATATTTTATATGACTAAAAAATTGGATGGAATTTAACAATATTCTGTTTATTTTTTTTTATTTAATTTTAAAATTATAACAGTGCATGAACGTTCAACTTCTGCGTTAGAGAATTGAAAATAAATGTTTAATCAGTTATATGTATAAAATATGCAAAATAGTTCTCAGAGAACAACAAGCTAAAATTGCTATTTCCCTCTTTAAACTATTGACAATGACTAATTAAAATACACGAAATTTGTGGAATTTTAAAAGAAATGGAATAACTATTGTACTAACTATAATGATAATTTTCAAATTTATCCACTCAACCAAAATTCATATACTCAACCAAAAATTTAGGCAACAATCAACAAAATTACCTAAATATTTGCGGCAGCAATGAAAACAATAATTTATTTTAATTAGATGACGTTAAAGTTTGAATCTATTTCAATTTGTTGTCGTAACGAATGTCGCCTTTAATTTTCTAAATCCTTGAATAATAACATTTTTGGGGTCATTGTCTGGGGGGTTAGAAATTCAAATTCAGTGTGAAAGTACTAGTCCAGCATAGTAAAACATCCGAAGGGTATGGCTTTCTCAGACCAAACTTTTTTATAACCTTTTATATATTATTTTCCTTACCTGATGTATGTTTGTTTTTCAGCTGTAATGGAACAACCACTGATGATTTCTCATTTCATTCTTCAGCAAATATGTAGCTAAGGCTTAAATGAATAGTTTTTATTAATATATCCATGTAAAAAATAGAATAAAAAATACTGATACATGTTTGACTTAATAATAAAAACATGTTGTTATTCAAACCCTTTAGAGGTTTTATTATACTATACTCACACCCTTAGAATGACTGTTCCACTGTGTAATTTAAATATGTAATTTATTTAATATCAAAATTACAAGCTATTTCATAGTCTGGAACACAATATTCACATAAGCCTATAATGCGAAACGTGGTTAAACAATAGCACTTTTATTGTTATAATTACGATCGGATGATTCAATTCTGATCAAAAAGAATATACGAACCAAGCTGACACCGCCCTATAAAACACAAGAGAATTTTGGCGTCAAAATTTCAACTGGTAACGACTTTGTTTATATTTGATCGTGCTATTTTCACGGAGTGGTAATAACCTCAAGAATATATTCGTAAACTAAAATGTACGAGTAATGAATATACACAGGAATGTGACTTTGATCGTAGGCGCAATTATTGGGGGTGCCTAAGAAATAATTGCTGGACAAAAATTTTATTTTTATTTTTTATTTTATATGACTAAAAATGGTTCTGCAGCGTTTATTTTTAGACTACTGATTAATGGGTGTAAAAACACACAAAATCTATTTGATAATTTGGATCTTAGGGTATGGCGACTAGGTCTTAACATGCACCGATTTTCACCAATTTCAATTCCAACAAAAAGTATATACCATATTTCGTCAAAATATATTTATATTTGCAACCTGTAATTTGATAACAAGATTTCCATGGACACAGACAGACAGATGGACGAACGGAAATTGCTAATTTGACTAAGAAAATGATTCTGAGTCGATCGGTATAATGAAAGGGTAGGGTCTAGGTCAAGTATTTTTGGTAATTACAAATATTAGCACAAACTCAGTTCAAAGTAAGAGACTTATGCAAATGTTTTGTTGCATGCATCTCTGTATGCGTTCATATCGGACCAAAATTACACCCATTTTATGAATTGGATATTTTAATATTGATCATTGATATTTCCAATTTCATTTATTTTAAATACTTTTAAAACTAGTAACATATCTTCTTTTTGTGAATGCAAAATGGTTTGAACAAAAACATTATCAATATTTTGAAGAATTTTTACATCCCAGTACCATTAAACTAGTACAAGTTCATCCAACACTCAATACAAACAACTGTAGAATTTAACATGGAGATGTCTAAGGTTGGAAGAAATTGTCACCATTCTTCCCATTTTGAGGTAGATGCACAACTACGAGGAGTTTAACAGTACTAGTGGCAGAATAAGAAATATTGTTTAAAACCAGAAAATGGTTCAGGAGTACAACGTCTGTATTAGTTTCATTCTATTAACTAAAAAGATGAAGAAGAAGAAGATATATTACTAGTAGAGAAAAACTATTTTCATAATAGAAATAAAGGAAATAGTTGGACTGCTAACGGAATAGTCAAAGAAAAAATTATTTTAATTATTTGTATTGCTCCATTCTAAATATTTGATAACAATCTTCTAAACCGAACTGAGAGAAAAGGAAAAGATCTTGACAACGTGTTTTTCGCCTCTAAAGAAAAAAAAATTTTTAAATTTAAAAATGTTTCTTAACATACAAAAAGTTAAATTTAATTAATCTTTTTTACGACAAAACTAATAAGTCACTATATAGAACAAAGCTTCTGCAAGAACACATAAAAATGGTGTATCCAGTCATAAAAAATGCGGATACAGGTGATGGACAGGAATTTCCAATGCCGAGAATAAGGAAATAAGTACACTTCATGAAAGAGTACGAAGCAATCATGCAACCTTATGACAACAAGAAAGCTCTACCACTGGTTAAGATCAGTAAATTGTTATTCGCAAAGTTTGATGATATTGAGATATTCTTTATATCTTAAAAAAAAATACGCATCAAAAGCGGCAACAGGATCAATATCAACGAATTAGTTCGCGATGAAGAACTAAGACGAATTTATAAAATATTCATACAATCAGAGCTCTGTGAAACGAAGGCAGTTGTACAAATTCCAGCAGAGGAAGAATTCACCGAGGAATATATATTTAAAAATATTGAAGTAAAACACCTTCCAGAATATGGCCCCGTTCGGGAGATCATTGAACTGGGAGAAATAAAACGTTTCACCAAACCAGACGAAGAAAACAAAAAACGAGATATAGACTTGGTAATGATATCTTTCACAGGTAATATACTTCCATCCCATATTGCTCTGAACAAAACAATTTTCCCCATAAAACCATTTATTGATCAAGTTACACAATGTAGAAAATGTTGGAGATATGATCATTCAGAAAAGGTCTGTCGCAGGGCTAAAGGGATCTGCTATCGCTGTGGTTCTTCGCACGAAGGAACCAATAATTAACAATACATTTTCATTCAACGAGGAAGATTTTCAAACACTATCCAATAAACGGAAGAAGATTGATATAAAAAAACATAAAATTAGAAAACGCAAAAATGATGAACAAACAAAGGATATTACCACTGAACAAATTATAGATAACAGCCAAACTTCGCAGACACAACACTGTGAAATTTCAGACCTCGAAGATTCATTGGATATAGAGAACTCATTTATAACAAACAACATCCAAATAATAGAATCTTCTAAAATTATTTCATCAAAGTTAAACCAAACCAAAATAAGCAAATCACAACAATATTCAACTATCCAAGACAATATAGATCAACAGAGATCAAAAAACAATAACAATACCCAAACAATGAAGGATACTATAACTATTAACAGCAACTTAGACAAATTTGAAAATTTTCAAAAATCATTACAATCAAGTTTTGGAAGTCAGGATAGCATGATTCCGAACGATGATGAAAATTTTACAAACTAACATTACAAGCATAAGAAACAAGAAACCACAATTGTCACAGTTTTTAAGGGATAGCGACATTGACATTGCCATTATCTCAGAAAAATTTTTAAAACCAGCAGATAAATATGAGATTAACAACTACAAAATTATCCGAAAGGACAGAATCACCACTACTGCCGGAGGAGGAGTGGCGATTCTCATTGAAAAACATATAACATTTAATATCCCTACAATAAACATGACAAATAATAGAATAGCAGTTGCAGCGTGTGAGCTCGATTCTCACACGGGTAAAATAGTTATAGTATCAATATACATTTCCCCGAACGTAAACTTTAATAAAACAGGTCTTGAATATATTCTACAACAGATTTCTCCTAACACCCAGTTAATGCTATGTGGAGACTTTAACGCCCACCACCAAGCATGGGGTATTCGTTACATTGATGACAAAGGGACACACATGGCTGATTTTATCGAGGACAATAACCTAGTATTATTAAACGATGGCTCTAAAACATTCTATGGCTGTGCTAATCCAACAGCAATCGACTTGTCAATCTGTTCTCCTTCCGTATCCCTGATATCATCATGGACAACATTGAATGAATGTTAAGGGAGCACACATTGCATAATCTACATGGAAGTACAACTCAGACCAAAATTGGAGAATAAAATTACATACTTGGTTCCAAAGAAAATACCAAAAAACATATTAAATGATAAGGTTTGGAACATAATGAATGATGAACGATTTCTGAATAGTCCTGAAGAGGAGAAATTTGACACATTTTCTAACCGTTTTTTATGAAACTTTCAAAACAATAACTAGCAGAAAAAATTATCCAGAAAATCCATGGTGGAACATAGAATGCAACAAGGCAAACGCCAACCAGATTAGAGCTTTGACACGATTTAAAAGAACACCATCACGTAATAACCTCGAAATTTTTATAGCTAAGAGAAAAGAATACTTTTACACCATAAGAAAGGAAAAGAGAATTGGTTGGAGAAATATATGCGAGAACATAAACTCAGATTTAACGCCAACAGATCTATGGAAAACAATTAAAAAATTTAGGGGTATGAACATTCCAAAAACACCTACAATACCATCTGAATATCTAGATCAATGTTGCGACATTTTATCAGGACCAGTGGGCCCTATAAATGAAATTTCGACCGTACATAATATCCCAACAAACGAAGAATTCTCAATTGAAGAATTAGAGATGGCAATTTCAACCTCAAAGGATACTTCAGCTTTGTCAGATGGTATTAGACATGGACACATCAAAGATTTCAACATTAAAATGAAGCAATCACTATTAAAAATGTATAACCACGCATGGTTAGTCGGAAACATTCCAAAGATATGGATGAAGTATAACCATATACTTCCACTATGCCACTACACAAAAAAGGGAAACCACCTGACAACCCACAATCATACAGATCAGTAGCACTAATATCCTGTTTACAAAAATTGTTTGAGAGAATGATACTTAATCGAGTAGATCTCCATTTGGAATCAACCATGAGAATAAACAATTCACAATCCGGTTTTCGACGTGGCAGATCAACTTATGACAACACAACCACTCTCTGGTCCGCTGCACAGCTAGCGAAAAGAGAAGGCAAGTTTTTAGTCACCTTATTCCTAGATATCAAAAATGCATTTGAGAACGTGAACATTGACACACTAGATATAGATGAACATACCTGTACCATAATACACAAAATGTTCCAATACAAGTGTCTTGTTCTAGAGACAAAAGAAAGGACAATTAAACGAACATCATTCACTGGCACGCCTCAGGAATCTGTTCTAAGTCCAATGAGCTTTAACATATCGATGCCTTACTTCCTCAACCTCGTATCTTAAAAGATACAACTTTGCAGGAGAGAGAAAAAACGGTTCATCCTTTTATACCTTGGTGTTTGAGTAAAAGTTCAAATGCTATTATTTAGGAATTGATTACATCTATGTATATTAGTAGAAATAATATACTAATCTTTTTTAGTTTAAGCATGAAACGCATTTATTGAGATACGAGTTTGCTGCATTAACAGTAATTTTAATTCTTGATACTTGATGAATAAGTTACTCGTTTGTTGCACTCATAGCTATAGAAACAAATAACGCCATTATACCAAAATTATGCAATGAAAACAATATTTAATATAGAATGAATGTTTTATTTTCAAGAAAGGAAAAAAAAAAATAAAAAAAAAAGAATTCATATTAAATTAATTCCCAGAATTAATAATATCATTGGTGTGGCAAATTATCATAAAATGAATGATAGTCGGCTGGAATCATGCGTTTTAAATCTTCATATTTTGACTCTATAGACCCGGTAGTAAAATGTTATCATTGTGCTACACTTGTGGTCGCAATATATGATAACGTAATAGTTGCCACTCTTCATCAAAATTAATTTGTATTGAACTCCGTCATTATATTTGAGAGCTCGCAAATTTATAACGCATGGGTCACCTTTTTTTGTGCCTGATCAAATTGATTTTAAGTAATCGAGTGAAGAGAAATCTCGGAAAAATTTATGATTTAAATAATGTACTTGATACGGTCGCAACAATCTGGATTTCTTCTTTCGTTCTATGGAGGCATGCACAGATTCGCACTCCATTTGAGTGTGGCCAACTACCAGATATTTTTGCTGAATTTCTGCTTGGTGGGTATTAGCATAATGTTGCAAAGCATTCGCAAGTGTCGTATTACGATTTTGGGCACAGCAGCCGTCGCACAGTGGCGCCCGTAGAGCAAACGAGGTTGTAAAAATCAAAATTTTCATGTGCGCCGACGAAGTTTTGCATAAACCCATGTTATAGGAAACTTTTCAACGATTTCAAATATGCTACTCTTAATAATATCACATTTTTAGTTTAGAAGATATAACCGTTCAAAATTGACCGACTTTCGGTTTTCAAAAAAACACACAATTTTTAGTCAATTTGTTGCGATTTCAGGTGTAATATCACGAAAAATAGTTAACGAATCGCCTTATTTTTTGTTTGTATTGATTGACGTATTTATTAAATGTATAATGATAAAAAAAATTAACTGTTTGCTTTGTGTTTCTCCTGGTAAATCACTATCCGTTTTTCACTATTTTTCAACTTTGACGGAAAATAAAAAAATCTATATTTTTCTATATTTGCCATATTTGCAAAACATGTTCTTTGATTAGTTCTTTACATAATTCAAAAGGTTTTATCTGCCCGTACGTTTCCGTTTGGCTTCTAGAGGTAAAAAAAAGGTTAAAAAAACATGGTTGCAGAAATTGTATGGCGTGCATCCCTTACATGTTTTGACTGACAGTAGTTTGATCTAATAGTTTGAAAATTGCATTTTAAGTCGGTCGTCTACCTGTGAGCCTCTGTCAAAGTCTACTCCCAATATTCTGTTACAGACACAGGATGCACAAAAAACTACTCATTGAAATTCGCAGGTACGCACCTCA
Organism: Cordilura impudica; assembly: GCA_963682025.1. Classification (NCBI taxonomy): domain Eukaryota; kingdom Metazoa; phylum Arthropoda; class Insecta; order Diptera; family Scathophagidae; genus Cordilura; species Cordilura impudica. Next base: position 148,778,210 of record OY821518.1, on the reverse strand, counting down.
CTTAAAAATTACTTTGGAGTACAAATGGTCAAGAACAATATTGACTTATGGTCCCTCCAGGTAGGCACAAATCTTATTTAGACACGAGCATAATATCAAAATTGCATAATTCAGCCTAAATCCATATGTATGCAGGGAACAGGTAAATTTTAGGCATGGTAGCATAAGCCTATATTGCAAAATAAGCATAATGCCTTTATTAGTCTACGACTGAAAGTTGGCGCAACAAGTACTGAAACCATGGCGTTAAACAATTTAAGTACTGAAAACATGGCGTTGAACAATTTAAAATTATTTGAACTATTTAGAAGGTCAACCACACCAAAGTTTTTCACGGAAGCTGCTTTAGAAGAACTTGATAGCTTATACGGAAATATTGAGAGAAGCGAAATTATAAAAAGTAATTTTTATCTGATATATGCAAATATTAAGACAAAATGGGTGAAATCTAATCGAACCATTCAGAACTTCAACTCCAAATATGAGAACTGGCTTAATGAAGACACCATCCTGGATATATTGGCAGTAGATAAACCCACCACATCAACCAGAGGAGCAAAAGGAAGGCCAAAAAAAGTATTGAGGAGTGTTCAATTTTCACAAGAAAGAGGAAACTTGCCGATGCCACCAATGACTTGACCACGAAGCATTTATCGGACGCGCTGTCTATTAAATATACAAAGGATAGTGAAAGAGTTAGGTCGCAGATTACAAAATCTGTTGCTGATGAAAGCCCACTGCGACTAAAAAGGATTAAGGAAAGCATTCCCACGCCCACAAACACACACATTAAAAAGTATGGTTCCGAAGAAGCCTTGGCCTTGTTTATGGACTTACAACTTTCCAAAGTAAAATATGAGATACTACGGGTATCCTTGATGCGACACGGGGCTGACGTTTTAGCGGGATACAAGCATATTACGCAAGCCAAAATAAATTCACGACCACTGCATACGGAGTTTACGGAAGTCTCTGTGAAAGCCAATCTGCAGGATCTCATGGGCCATACAGCAAAACGGTTGTTGGAGAGTCTTCCTGAAAATGAGGTGAAAATTCTTCCTGAGAAACTGACATTGATCAGCAAATGGGGCTGCGATGGATCATCCGGACAAAGCGTTTATAAGCAAAGGATATCTTCCGATGACGCTACAATATCGGACGGAAATATGTTTATGGCATCTGTTGTTCCTTTGCGGCTAAAATCTGATGTTTCCCTACATTGGAAAAATCCACGTCCGTCATCAGTGCATTATTGCCGACCAATAATGTTTCAGTTTGCAAGGGAATCGGCAGAACTCATAAGGACCATGGTGAAGGACATTGAAGAACAAATAAGCAAGATTAAGCCTACAAAGCCGCAAATTGGAGAAGGAAAATATATTGAATGCAATTACGAGTTCCACCTGACCATGGTTGACGGAAAAGTCGTAAACGAACTGACAGGAACAACCTCAACATTGTCATGCCCGATTTGCAAAAAAAGTCAGAAGAACTTTGGTAATTTAAACGATTCTACAACCGAGGAGAATTACGAATATGGAATGTCACCATTGCACGCAAGGATAAGGTGTATGGAGTTCTTGCTAAAACTGGCGTATACCCTACCACAAGAGGAGGAAAACTTCGATGAAAATACATCAATAAAGGATTAGGAAAAGATCAGAAAGAAGCAAATACAGGATGCTTTTTTTAAACAAGTTGGACTAAAAGAAGGCTGTCCCAAGCACGGATACGGTAACTCAAACGATGGAAACACTTCTAGGAGATTTTTTTGAAAATGATGAGGCAGTAACTAGAATCACTGGAATTGACAATCAAATCGTGAAAAGATTGGGAACGATCTTGAATGTTTTAAACTGCAAAGAAAATGTCAATTCTACAAAATATGGAGAATATGCATCGAAAACTGCATCTCTTTTAGCAGAAATGTATCCACAGAAGAAGTTGACCCCGACCGTCCATAAAATATTGGCGCATGGCAAAGATATAATTGAGTACCAGTCTTTGCCAATTGGAGAGCTTTCTGAAGAAGCACAGGAGTCTCTTAACAAATTTTATAAAAAATATAGATTGCAGAACACATTCAAAGCATCAAGGGTAAGGTAAAATGAGGGCCTCTTCAACATGTTGGCAGCATCTTCCGATCCACTTATTTCTTCCCTGCGACATGTGAAGTCACGAATAGAGTTAGAAAATAATTATAGTTTAGAAATGATTAGTCTTTTAGATATACCTTCTCTTACGAATTGTGATGAATATTTTACAGAAAATTAAAAAAATAAATTTAAAAAAGAAGTAATTTTTTTTTAATTTGTTGGGTAATAATTTAAAACATAAAACCCTAAAGAAAAAAAATAAAAACAATCTAAAAATGTAAAAATATTTTTTTTTAGTTACCATAAAATTGATTTTTCTACAAATTTTAACTTTGATAACCCATAAGTAGGCCCATACAAAGCGTAGCACCCTTTCCAAACGCTCATTTCATAGGCTGAACAGTTATCTATCATATGCTGTTTAAACTGTTCAATTATGTTATTCGGTTCAAAAGATATGATTTTTGCAACGAAAAAACTCAAATGGCGCCTTCAGCTTCATGCCATACGTAACAAGCAACATTTTTGTCAAATTCATTATAAATTGTGAATTGGTGCACACACAGTTTTGTTTTAAAGTGGTTTGCTCCAGTTGAAAGTAGTGGAATTGTTTGCACTGCTTGCGAGTCAACCGTTAACATTTGAATATCACCTCTTGAACAACGTTCCTTGTCCTCGGCTTTTTCTTTCCTGGTGCGCTCCTTACTTATTATGTGAAGTTGATATTCATCTTCTGGCACGTTTTTATTTTTATAACTAAAGCATATATCATATTGATCTTTCTTGGGTCTGTATATGCTAATATTGGCCATGTGTACTGCGTCTAAGAAGCATTTGTAAGTTGCCTTCTCAGCCTTGTCAATGTTGCAATCCATCAAATATTTTTCTAAATCTGTTTACACTTCTGCCCAAGTCTTGTACTGAACGTCTATATATTCTTTAGTTGTACTCTGTCGGCAATAATGTGATGGCATCTTAGCAAATTTTGTAGAAAAAAGTTTACGTGATTTACTTTGGCGATGTTTGTTTTGCTTTGACGATTGACTGGTCCACTTTTCTTTAACATGCCAATGTCGTTGTACACAAAAACATTTTTTACAAACAACCTTGATCTCTCCAGAAATTTTCCATGTGTTTACTCGCCGAGAAGAAGTACCAGTTGTTCTCAAAGTGACTGGTTTATGTGACACCATTGCAAGGACATACGCTTTTTTCTCTTCCCAGGACAGTGACCAAAATGTTTTAAAAGTATTCTTTCTATCTTCTTCTCTAATATCGTTGCACTGCTTACCGATTTTTTTTGCACATAGTTCCGAACGGCAACGAGCCTTTAAAGTTCTTTCTCTTCTAATTTCCGTTACTCCATTCCATTCTTTGCTCCGCTTTATCGATGAATACTCCTGGCCACGCATTTGCTTGAGTTTTTTACGGTTTCTATTTCAGTTTTTCTTATTTCCTTATTTCTTTTAATTGTAATTACGCCAGAGGATTCATCCAACAATACAGAAGAAGATACATTGTCAGACAAATGTGAATCAGTACTGGGCTGGTACTCGCTTTCACTTGCTGAAAAATCGGATTTGGAGGAAAAGCTAGACTGATCAGAAAACACTGAGACAAAATGTCCTGTTTCTTCATCCAAAATTACGTTTCAAGTTTGTTGTGTTTTAGGTTCTTGGCAAAGATTCTTGAAAACAAAACACCCTGTATCAACATCAAGAACAGCGATTGTATCACTCATTTTACAATAAAAACTAAAATTCCTCAGAATCAGATTTTCACCAAGCAAAGCAAAGATCATAACTAAAATGCAATTATGTATAGGCACCAAGAATGTATACCACAAGTACTACAAAAAAAAACTAGCAAAATACTAAAAAAAAAAAAAAACTATAAATAAGGGGACTCCCATGCACACATCACTTATTTCCTAACTAATATGCATAGTCACTTCAAGAAGAAGGATAGAATAAAGGGACGCAAAGACGAATTTTTTAAAATTCTTAACTGCACATATTAAGATAAGAGTTTGACGCAGTTATGAAAATAGGAGTGATTAACATACAAAAATATATTTTATTAATATTTACAGAATTGAGACAACGTATTGAGATAATAAGTTGTTGCATTAATAAGTTCGAGGTTGAGGAAGTAAGGCATCGATATACATCAATGACATATTTGAAAATCAGGAGGTCAAAACATTGGGTTATACGGATGACCTAGTCATATTCTGTTCAGACAAATCAGTCGAAATAGCCATCACAAAGATACAAAATGCTGTTAATACACTGAATAAAAATTTGAAAGACATCCAACTTACACTCTCCCCACAAAAATCAAAGGGAATGATATTTTCACCATCAAGCAGAAGAAGCATATACCCTTGCTCTGAGATCCACATTGAAGGCGAAATTGTTGAATACGTAAATACATTCAACTTTCTCGGATTTACACTTGAACGGAACCTAAAGCTACATAAGCATATAGAAAACATAAAGAAAAACTGTTTCCAGTTCCTTAACATACTTCGAGCTCTATGCGGAGTATCATGGTGTTCGGATCCACAAAATCTCCTGACGTTATACTTAGGCGTAATAAGACCGATTTCCACCGATGTGTTGGCCCTTGAGCAAGAAGCTGCAGTTATGCCGATAGCGCAAAGATTTTCACTTCTAGCGGATAGATACATCACCCGAATAATAGACAACGAAAAACGCACTGCTACAAAATATGTTCAACAATTTAATGAGAAATACAGTAATAGACCAACTCTTTTTGAAAAATTCGAATATAAAAATACAAACCACCAGATTGGGAGATATGAAAAACTAGTAAGATATCAATTACCTATTACATCCAATACCATTATTCCAACAGTAGTATATTTAGATATCAAAAAGTCATCTACGGATATCGGAAATATACAAAGACAATATTTAAAGTTACTTAAGGGAAGATGGAAAGAATTCAAAGGAATTTTTACAGATGGCTAAAAACACCGGACAAAACTAGCTGCGCCTTCTGGATACCCCACGTGGATATAGAAGCCTCATTCTCACTCAACAATGTTTGCCAAATATATACAGCCGAGGCCCTTGCCATTTTAGAAGCACTTCTCTTCATAAAATTAAATGACGTAGGAAATAACCTAATAATATCTGACAGCAAATCAGTACTTCAGGCCATAGCAACGTTCAATAACAACCAAACCCATCCTTACATTCTGAGAATAAAGAATGAATTAAATGATTTAAGACTTATCCGATTTACAGTGCACTTTCTTTGGATACCCGGACACATGGGTATTGATGGTAATTTGTATGTAGACGCAATCGCAGTAAATCATTCAGATACAGGAAGCTATCCTAAAGTGTACCCCAACGATCTAAGAGTAGCATATAAAAAGAAAGCAAAGGAAAAATGGCAATCCAAATGGGGCAACAGCAACCACGGAAGACACATTCGTTAAATCCAAAAGTAAACAATAAACCATGGTTTAGAGACCAACATTATCCCCATAAAATGATAACAATGGTTTGCAGATTAAGATTTAATCACGTACAAACCAGACAACACCTCTTCAAAGTCAATATAATAAACACTGATCGATGCGACTGCGGGATGATTCAATCGATAGATCACATTACATTCTCCTGTCCAAATGTAAATAACAAACGAAGAAATACTGTGATTTACAAATTACTACAACTAAACATTCAACAACCAAGCATCTATGAACTCTTTAAAACCAACAATAACAATATCTCCAAAATAATGTATACATTTTACCACGAAGAGAAAATAATGATATAAAACAAGCAAACAAACACCAAATACATTAATGCCCAACTTAAAAAAACTACGCAAAATATGGCAACTACACATTAGAAATAAAAACCCCAGCACTACTATCAGTACTACATTTTACAACGAAGAGAAAATAATGATATAAAACTAGCAAACAAACACCAAATACATTAATGCCCAACTTAAAAAACTACGCAAAATATGGCAACTATACATTAGAAATAAAAACCCAACATTAATATTAGAACAACAAATAAAAATTTAAACCCCCACAAAATGACAAAATAGACCTGGTGTCTCAAGTCATTTTTTATATTCCACATTGTGGAATTGACACAACATTGTATGTGTCAATAGAAGAAGAAGAAGAATCTTCTAAACCAATATCCGAGGAGTAAAGAACAAAACTATTGAAAATTTAAAATTATTTTATGTCGTTTTCTTCACAGAATTAGAAAGTTTAAATTAGCCATTTTGGAGAGACGGACGCGTGAGAAAAAATTTTAACTTACGGTCACGCATACTTCTGATCAAAAAGTTCGGCTAGGCTAACACACGATTGCGAACAAGCGTTATCCCTTCTACTTATGAGCGAGTACGCACAATTAAGTGAATAAAATTAAACATTACTGTGTTCGCTAAGAGACATATAAGGCTTGATTTCACATTATAATGACTAGATTTTTTTATTATGTTGTTGCGAGTATTTGAGTTTTAAATGTAAGATACGATTCAATCCACAAAATAACAGATTCATGTATGCCAATGAGTTTTAATTTGAGAAGTAATATATTATGATCCACCCTATCAAAAGCTTTACTAAAATCGGTGTATATCACATCCGTCTGCACACCACGGACGAAACCTTTGGTAACATGAGTTGAAAATTCTGGAAGATTAGTAACTGTTGATCTTGATTTTAAAAAACCATGTTTGAAATAACACTTAGCTTAGCTATTCCCCTATAGTTAAGTACATTCGCCTTACCACCTAACTTATACAAAGGCATAATAAATGATTCCTTCCAAGATGTAGGAAATATAAAGTTACTTCAAAATAAAATATCAAATTTTCTAGACTTTGCGGACGATTTTAATCGGTGCACAGTGGCGCCTGTAGAACAAGTGAGGTTGCAAAAATCAAAAATTTCATGTGCCCCTAAAAAATATTGAATAAACCTATTTTACAGGAAATTGTCCAACGATTTCAAATATGCTACTCTTATTACAATCAGATTTTTGGTTCAGAAGATATAGCCCTTCAAAGTTGACTTATTTTCAGTGTTCAATAAAGCAGACCATTTTTAGGTAATTTGCTCCGCTTTCAGATACAGTATCTCGAAAACTAGGTCACGTATCGTCATTCTTTTTGATTTTATTGATATATCTATTTATTAAGATCTATTTATTTATTGTACTGTTTGCTTAGTGTTTGTCCGGGTAACACGATATTTACCAACTATTCATTTTTTCAATATTTCTCAACTTTGATGGAAAATAAAAAAAAACTATAAATTTCGATATTTGCCATATTTTCGAAATAAGTTATTTGAAATTTTTTCAATTAAATATTCTTCCTTTATTTACATATTTTAACAAATTTTGATATTTACATATGAGATCTTATCTTTACATATAGATATTGCAACAAATAATACATAGGATCTAGAGATATTAAATAGTTTTTATATTATTTTTAATGATTTTTAAAGGAAAATGGGAGGAAAAAACCTTTATATGATTTAATAAATTCAAATACTATCTGAAAATATTTATATGCTTATAGAAGGTTTATTAGAAATAATAGACCTCTATAAGCATATAATTTTCAATTTGGTGATTTCTTTTTAATTTTACGTTATTTTTCTACATTCTCTTATCAGTGGGTAAGAGGAATTTTCAATTTTGGCAAAGTAATTATTGTTAATCCATGTTATGAAATCGATAATTTTTTCATAACCTGTTTCTTCATGAAGAAGATTTGTAGGATACCTCCAGGGCTTTTTATTTATCATTTTAAGACATTTGTTTTGTATAATTTGTAAGCGTTTTAGATGGCAGTTGGCAGCGTCACTCCAAATAGGACACGCGTATGTTAATATTGGCCTTATAACACTTTTGAAGAGTAGATTTTTGTTTTGGTGGTTTAGAAATGACCTTCTATTTAGTAGTGGCCATAATGCTTTAAATGATTTTATAGCTTTTTGGCACGTAGCCATAAAATGTTGTTTAAATGTAAGCTTCTTGTCCAAGACAACTCCGAGATATTTGACATCGTTAAGTACATTTATGGTATTATTTCCAATAAGAAGATGACGTCTTGGCAGTCTTTTGGGAGATTTGTTGAATGGAAAAATTATTGCTTGGGTCTTATTTGGATTAATTTTGATTTTCCATTTGTGGAAATATTTACTGCAATTTACAAGTCCTTTTTCCATTTTCTTCAGGAGTGCACTTGTAAGTTTGTTTGAAGAAATTAACGCAGTATCATCTGCGTAATAAGCAATTTTCATATATTTTGGGACTTTAAAATCGGATGTATATATCGAGTAAAGCAATGGCGACAAGACTAATCCTTGAGGTAACCCTAAGGTAATAGTTTTTGGAGTTGATGTTTCATTATTAATCGCAACTTTAAAGCTTCTGTCGTGAATGAAATCTGAAATAAGTTTACATAGATATTTTGGTATATTTGTATCAATAAGTTTAAATAAGAGGCCATTATGCCAAACGGTGTCAAACGCTTTTACAATATCTAACAATATTACACCCGTTGAACGTTTATTGTTTTTATTGGTGATTATTTGATTTTTAATTCTGTTTATTTGGTGAGTAGTGCTATGTCCTTTTTTAAATCCAAATTGTTCTTTAGCAACAATAGAATTGGTCGTTACAAATTCACTAAGACGAGAATGTAGAATTTTTTCAAATATTTTACCAAAGTTACTTAATAGACTGATAGGTCTGTAGCTGTTTGGGTTATTTTTTGGCTTGCTAGGTTTGTTGATAGCTATAACCCTAGCATTTTTGAAATGGTTTGGGAAATAGTTGAGTTTGATGCAGCTGTTAAATATTATAACCAGTAATTTTAGAGCTTTGAGTGGTAGTTTCTTCAAGAGCAGGTTGGGAACATTGTCAAAACCAGGGGATTTTGAGGGTTTTATTGATGAGACAATATTCGTTACTTCTTCAAGGGATGTATAAATTGCAGATTCAGAACTGGGGTTTTCCTTCTTAAAATTATTTACTGTTGTATTTATTAGTGTATCTGCCGAGTGGTTATAGTTCGAAGTGAGGTTATTTGCTTGGACAAATGTATTTGCCAGGACTTCAGCTTTGTCCTTATCAGATGTTATTTTTGTATTTCCAACTTTAAAGTGAGCGATTTGATTTTTTCCTTTTCCTCGCAAGTTCCTGCTTATTTTCCAAAATGATTTATCACCTAGTTTTAAATTGGATAATAATTGAGACCATTTCTTATTGCGCTCCGAATTAATACTTTTATCAATCATGTTACTTAGAAACTTAGTACATTGATTATAAAAAGTTTGCTCGGCTATATTTGAAGATCGTTGGCTTTTTCTTTTAAAGCTTCTTCTTAGTTTAATATATTTCACAGTACTTTCTGGTAATGTGTAATTATTTTGTTGGGTTATTTTAGGTGTAGACGCATCCCTTGCTTCGAAAACTACATTTATAAATTTTTGTATTTCCTGATCAATTATTACCTTGGTATTGTATATATCCGAATTTAACGTGATTTTATTGTCTAAAAAATTCATATAAATGTTCCAGTTGGTTGAACTATAATCGTAATAATTGAGGTCAACCTGCGAGACCGTTGATCTTTTAATTGTACATATAATGGGGCGATGGTCTGATGGTATTTCGTAATCCATTGTTTTTACGTCTATATCTAAAGCGGAATTGCTTAAAATAATATCGACTGTGGATGCTTCGCGATTGTGTTGATGGGGGAATAGGGTTGGACTATTAGGGTAGTGAATGAAAAAATTGCTTGATTCCTGCAGTATTATTTGAACGGCAATTCCAAGAACAATGTTTGGCATTTAGGTCACCAAAAACTATATATTCTTTGGTGGAAGGTGTTAGGTTCAAGATATCAGCACAGAAGTTGAGAGTATATCTTGGTGAATATAACGAAGATACAACAATAGGTCTATTATTTATAATAACTTCAATTGAGATGTTTTCGATTGATGATGTGTTTGATATAAAGAGGTTTTTATGAGCGACAGATTTATGAATTAACAGAGCTACTCCTCCCCCTCCTCTTGCATCTGTTCTGTCACTTCTATATAAATAATAATTTTTGAAATAGGGTCTATGATTTTCTGAAAAAAATGTTTCATTCAAAGACGCTATTTTAATATTTTCTCGTTCAACTAGTATCTCAAATTGTTTTAATTTAGAAAAGTTTGAAATGCCATTAGCATTCAAGTGAAAATAAGTTATTTGATTATTCCTTTACCTATTGCGAAAATTTCCAGCTGCCCGTCCTTGCCCCATTTTTTGCTAGAGGTAAAATTTTGAAAAAAGACGTGGTTCCAGAAATGTGTTGCATGCATTATTGCGCAATATATGACATATAACCGTGAAACCCCATTAGTATTGTTATTGTTTTGTTCGTTATTGTAAAGATATATGATTTTTGTTTTTCATTCTGTAATGCTTACCTGAGATCCTCCGTCAAATTCTGCTCCCTTAATTCAGGTGCAAATAGAATTTATGACATATAACCGTGAAAACCTTATTGTTATTCCCCAAGTATGGATACGAAACTCAAATGATGGGAACAATTCATTTCACACTTTTTTTTTGTAAATGATGAGGCTGTAACTCGAATCACTGGAATAAACAATCAAATTGTTAAGAGATTGGAAACCATCTTGAATATTTTAAACTGCAAGAAAAAGTTGATTCTGAAAAATATGGAGAATTATATCCATAGAAAAAGTTGACCCCGACAGTTCATAAAATATTGTCGCATAGCAAAGATATAATTGAATATCAGACTTTGCCAATTGGAGAGCTTTATGAAGAAGCTCCCTAAACAAATGTTATAAAAAATATAGATTGCTGAACACTTTCAAATCATCAATGGTTAGACAAAATGAGGATCTCTTCAACATGTTACTGCGGCATGTAAATCACGAAAAGAGTTAGAAAATAATTATAGTTTTCTCAATAGGCGATTATCTTTTATCCCAACGAGAAACTGCCGATTCAAGAAATTTGGTTTTCTCAATGTCTGGTTTGCTTCTATTTTGTCGCAAAGCTAACCGGCACTCATCTGCCAATTATTTATTTATCGTACAGATAAATTATTCTCCCAACTTTCATATCAATTTTGAGAGGCATTGCCAACTAAAAATAATTCTCCCAACTTTCATACGTATTTTGAGAGGCATTGCCAATTGAAAATAATGTTTTTGTCGGTACATTGAGAAAACCAAAATTGTTAACAGGCAGTTTATCGGTACAATAAATTTATGTCCTGGTTAAGTAACAGCCAGTTTGAGGATACATTGAGAAAACCGACATTAGTCTTTTAGATATACCTTCTTTTACGGATTGTGACCAATATTTTACAAAAAATTTAAATAAAATTAAAAAAAAAAACAAGTAAGAGTGTTAAATTCGGCTGGGTCGAATCTTTGATACCCTCCATCTGCATCTTAAACTCAATATGACAACCAATACTGGGTACGGCTACCACTTTAAAACTGTTGTCGGTACTGAAATTTAAATTTCGAATACCAATTCAATTTAAAGTTAATTGCTTTTCTTGTTGGCCAGTTTCTTGTTATAAAAAACAACTATCGCGTCTTCTATAGAAAGAATTCGTTACTATTTGAAAAATGGCATTATTTTTCTTTTATTAGAGTAGAAAACCACAATGAAATTCATTATATAACGCAGCCAGCGTTATAACACCCAAAGTTTGATCCCTATAAGAAAGTTTTGAGATAATTAAAAAAAAATATATATAAATAAATAAATAACAATATTTCAAAACAGATTTCCAGATATTAATATTAAAAAAAAAAAACAAATTTTAAAATATTTTTATCTGAATTAGCTGGTAATTTTTAACTTTTAATTTTTAATTTCTAATTTAAAATTTTTAATTTTAATATATAATTTTTAATTTTAAATTTTAAATTTTTAATTTTTAATTTTTAATTTTTAATTTTTAATTTTTATTTATTTATTTATTGATAAATTTATAAAATACAAAGAAGAAATAGTGTGGGCTACTAGGCCATTACACTATATATTTTGAATTTAAATTTCATTTAATACATTGGCAGATCTAAGGATATTCTTAATTTTTGTTACTTTGTTCTTGTTATTGCAGTTGAGTACTTCTTCAAGTGGTTCATTTGTTGAGCTTATTTGACTTCCTCTGAGCAATTTTCTCATTGCCTACGTTGCGTTCTTTCAAAAAAATGTTGTGTGCTAAATATTGTTGTTCCAACTCTGATTCTGGCTATTGTGATGCGGTCTTTCCTGCTGAAGTGTTTATTGTAAGAAGGTCGTGACGTACTGCTGTTGTGAGATTTTAAAAAGTTGTTTGATGTACTCCATCGTTGTTGTTGGAGCTCTAGTTGAAGGTATTTATGGAAGTTTGATATCACTGGCACAAACGGTGGTACTTCTGTAATTAATGGATGATTGTTTGCATTTTTAGCAGCTTTGTCAGCGGATTCGTTACCTTTGATCCATACGTGTCCTGGAATCCAAAGGATAATAATTTCATTAAGTAGTATGGAATTACCGAGTATAAATTTTCTGCTTTCGCTATCAAGTTTTAGTGATTTGACTGCACTAAGACTGTCAGTACATATCACAGATTTTTCTCGTTTTTTTGATGCATAGCATACAGCGTGCCTTATGGCACGTGCTACTTCGGCTGCGAAAATGTCTGCATGATTAGGAAGAATAGATTGTTTAATGGTTTCGAAGTTTTCATTGTTTTGTTCAACGACAGCATATGAGGTGTTTCCATTAAGTACAGTTGCTGGAAAATATCTGGATTAATTCCATCTTTTTTGATAGCGTTAAGTGTAGTATTAATGATTTATTTGGCATTAGATGTATTTTTTGTTGTTGTAATACTTGATCGAGATGGAAGTGGTATCTGCATTTCCTTGGCATAATTTATTATGTGTTTTTTACTACAAGAATAGGGTAATTCACCCAGGTCCATACATTTCCAGATCTGCTCGTATAAGCCGTGGTTGATGTTAGTTATCCCTTTAACTAATAGCTTGATGGATTGTCTTTTTAAGATAGTTTCGAAGTCATTTATTTTGGCTTCTATTCTTAACGCATCAATAGGAGTTGCCTGAAGAATGCCTGTAGCTGTGCGAAAACATCTGTTTATGCTGGCGTTTATCTTGTTTATGTTTGTTTTTGTTGTCCAGCCATACATTGTTATACAGTGCTGAATAATGCCCTCTGCGGCAAATTGAAATTGCAGTTTCCATATGAAGACCTTTCTGTTTGGTACAAATTATTTTTAAGAGATTATTGGTTCATTTTAATTTATCGATCTTGTTCTGTATATGTTTGTTCCAAAGAATATTTTTTGTAAATGTTATACCGAGGATTCTCAATTCGGACTTTGTTGGGATATTTTGTCCTCTTATATGAAAGGGTGTTAAATTACATTTGTATTTCTTGCAAACATGAATTATTTCACATTTGTTTATGGGGCTAGATGCTCCTGTATTATTTGTCCATTCGTTTATTTCTAAATCGCACTGATTTAGAGATGTAGCGATTTCATTATGTGTGCCTGAAGTTATGACAAATATGTTGTCTGCGTATATCGATATGTGGTCAATGGCAGTGAGTCTTTTAAGTTTTACTAATAATGAGTTTACGTATGCTGTGTACAGTACCACAGAAAGTGGAGAGCCCTGTGGGACCCCATTATCTAATCTGCATGCCTTAGATAGAAAACCATCTACTCTTACTGATATTTTTCTATGTGAAAAAAAATAACGTACAAGTTTTAATAAATTTTTTGGTACACCCCATTTGTGTAATTCTTGTATGACAACGAAATTGACAACTTTGTCAAATGCTTTTTCCAGATCTTCTGACAAAATGACCGAGTGTTTGTTTTTTCCTACATTTTCCTTTATTTTACTCTCAATTTGTTGAACTAATGTGAATACTCCTCTGTTGGGTAGGTATGCATGCTGTTCATTTACTATACTGGTTTGGCAGTGTTTCCACAATCTTTGTGAAATGATTTTGTCTAACACCTTCGATATGACGGACAACAGTGAGATTGGTCTATATCCCTCGGTGCTATTTAAGTTTTTTCCAGGTTTTGGAATTGGTGATAAAACTGCATGTTTCCATGCATGTTTCCTTTAGTCAAAATATTGGTATATAATTTGCAAAGTCTTAATTTGAAAGTTATTGAGGAGTTCTTTATCATTGCGTAGCTGATTTTATCCAAGCCTGGTGTTGACCCCTTACAGTTTTGTAGTGCATTTTTTAAATCAATTTTGGATATTGGTTCATTTAAACTGAGAATTTCGTTAGAATTGTTGCTAAGAAGATCAATGTCCAGCTGATTTTTTTCTTGTATATAACCTATTGAACACCACGATTTTGCAAATGCATCTTCTATCTCTTGAGGGTGCGATAAAATTTGATTTTCTTGATAAATTGAAGGAAACCCGATTGACCTGGATGACGGTATTTTCTTACTTTATGCCACAATGTTCTAGAGTCTGCTTGGGGGTTGATTGAATTTAAAAAGTTTTCCCAAGTTTTTCGTTTGGCTTCTCTGCAGGCTTTGCGCACTAATGCACATATAATTTACAGCATGTGATAGAGTGTTTCTTCTTCTAAAAAGCTTCCAGGCTTTGTTTTTTTCTTTAATAAGCATTGCAATGTGAGTGTTGAACCATAGCGGGTTATTTTGGTTGTTTTGTTTAGGGCCTTGACTTATCGGCATTGTTTTGTTTGCTGAGTTTCTTATAATTTTACCTAATACTGCTGCTTCTTTGTTGATGTTATCGGAGAAAGGTGTGGAGTTAGATAATTCAGTCGTGCATTTAGAGAAAGAAACCCAGTCCGCACTTTTATCATTAAAATTTTTGACTTGTTTTTTTGTGTAATTGTTGTTGTTCACTTTCTGGATAAAAATTGGGAAGTGGTCTCTTATTCCATGATCTAAACACTGCCAGCTTAGAGAGAGCTAATCCAACTGTAGCCATTGAGACGTCTATCGCCGTGAATGTATGTCTAGTGCTTAATAGTGTAGGAGATCCATCATTTAAAAAAGTTAGACTTCTTTCGTTTGCAAAAAACTCCCATAAGTTTCCGGCTTGTGAAGTGCATTGGGAACCCCATATTGTGTTTTGTGTGTTAAGGTCTCCACATATCAAATGATGGTTAGAATCGAATAGAGGTATGGAGCTTATTAGTCCTTGATTTATTGATACATTTGTTTCTTTATAAATATTTGTAATATGTAAACTTTCTGCTCCACGAAGGGTTAATGTTTGATAAAGGAGATCCCCTGTGGATGTTATGTGTTGAGTGACATTCAGCGAACTCTTTGTAAGAATTCTATGCCCGATTTACAGTATGAAAAGTCCTTGTTGTGATGAAATATTTGGTAACCTGGAATGTGTAAGAGATTTTTATTTTTTTTTATTATGTGAGTTTCTTGTAGAATTATTATGTTTGGCTTATGTTTCTTTATTAGTATTTCCAAAGCAAACTTGTTATTTAAAAAACCTTGGATGTTCCACTGAATTATAGAGAGATCTAGTCTTATATTCATAGAGAAAATAAAAATAAAGAAGATATGTACATATGTTTATTTTTTTCGTCATTTTGAGATTTTGTTTTTTATTTACCCATTTGGCTTTTAATGTCATAATAAATTGCTTTAGAGTATGGGGAGAGGTAATTTCCAGGAGATTGTGTATCAAGGGTTTGTGATGTTCTTTTTGGTGTTGATAGATTAGTTTCTGTTTCGCTGTCAATTTCCATTGTAGAGTAATTTGTATTTTCTAGCGGGTGTTTAATGTTGTCAGTTTTTGTTGTTGAATTTGATTTTTTTCCTTCTGGTTTGTCTGTTGTTGTTCTTGTATGTTGCATTATTTCTTTTTGAGTTTTTTGTTTTACTTTTTCTTGATTTAAAATAGTTTTGTTTTTGATTTCAATAGTTGTTTTATCATTTTTTAACTGTTGTTTTTCTTTTTGGAATGTTACATTTTTTGTACTTTTGGTAATGTTTGCAAATGTAGGTTTAGGGTTATTTTTTGTGAATATTTGATGTGATTCTGGATTTATGTTGTAAGTTTTCCAGGCTTCCCTGATAGTACATATTTGTCTATTTTAATCTTTAGAACAGCCTTGTGTTTTAGAAAAGATGGACATGTACATAGATTCATATGAGGCATGAGTTTCGACACAACAATTTACGCAAAACTTCTTGTTGCAAGGGTTATGTGGTGTTATTTCTCCACATTCTCTGCATAGTTCTGGATTTTTGCAACGATTTTTCGTGTGTCCTAACTTTTGTCAGTTTTTGCATCTCATAGAGTTTGGGATGTATTCATTAATTTTAACTCTTTTCCAGCCAAGCTTAAGGTATTCAGGACGTCTTATCAGATCAAAAGTTATAACTGCTGCTCCTGTTGGTACGAGCTTATCATCTTCTTTCTTCATTATTTTCCTGATTTTAACAACTTTTTGATCTTTTAGGCCTTCAATTAATTCATCTTCCGACAAATATATAATTTTTTTTGAGAAAATTTTGCCTTGTACATAATTAAGGGCTTTATGGTAAGTAATTGAAACTTGGATTGTGTCAATGTAATTTGCTTTCCTAAATTTTTCGGCAGCCTTTAGGTTTTTGGTTTTTGTAAGGAGATCGCCTGATTTGAGTTCAACTACATCAATGTATTCTTTTGAGATAAAATTTAAACCCTTTTCTATTTGAAAAATATTATATGCTGAAATCGGGTTTGATGTTAATTCCTTATTTATATTGGTTGATATGACAAGATAACGTGGAATATGATCGTCGCACTGTCTTATTTCTGGGAGAGAAATGAATTCATCATCGCGAAAGCGTTTGCTTCGCGATAAGTCTTCGTTGGAACCGAGTTCCCTGAACCGATTATGGTTCAGGGGATAAGAACCATTCATTTTCGGGTGGCTCAACCCTTGAAAAGATGGAGAATTTTATACTTTCAGAAAAAAAGGGTTATTTTTTTTTTATAAAGAGAATATAAGTTTTTTTTTTTTTGAGAGTATGTTAACGTGATAACCGGTTTATTGAATTATGTGCACACAACTAGAAAAACGACTTAACACGGCGATTGCCTGAGCAGGACTGAATTTTTAATTTTTAATTTTTTAATTTTTTAATTTTTAATTTTTTAATTTTTAATTTTTAATTTTTAATTTTTAATTTTTAATTATTAAATTTTTAATTTTTAATTTATAATTTATAATTTATAATTTCTAAGTTTTAATTTTTAATTTTTAATTTTTAATTTTTAATTTTTAATTTTTAATTTTTAATTTTTAATTTTTAATTTTTAATTTTTAATTTTTAATTTTTAATTTTTAATTTTTAATTTTTAATTTTTAATTTTTAATTTTTAATTTTTAATTTTTAATTTTTAATTTTTAATTTTTGATTTATAATTTTTAGTTTTTAATTTTTAATTTTTAGTTTTTAATTTGTAATTTTTAATTTTTAGTTTTTAATTTTTAGTTTTAAATTTTTCACTTTTAATTTTTAATTTTAATTTTTAATATTTAACTTTTATTTTTTATTCGTATTAATTTTTAATTTTTAATATTTAATTTTAATGATAAAAAAATATGTGATAAAACTTGCTTAGGCCAATGTGACACGTGCAGTATTAATATGCACACAACTGTAATGACTTCAACTATACGAAGAATTACAACATATACAACATATCGTAAGAAAAACAACAAACACACTGAAAAATGTTATTTTTTTAAGAGTATTTTCTAAGTTTCATTCATAACTCGTGAACCCTTTGACCGATTTTGACGATTTTAAATAGCAACTCCTTTGGGATGGTAATAAACGATTTTATATAAAAACGAACCGTCTGGCTTAGATATTGACGGCGGGATCGTGATTTCCACAGACAGACGGACAGACGTACAGATGGTCATCGGTAAATCAACTTCCCTTGTTATAATGATCAAAAAATAAATGGTTTTGAGGTCTCAGGAATTTATTTCGATGCGTTACAAACGGAATGACAAAGCTATTTATAACCTCTGCCACTTTTTTAAAAAAATTTTTTTAAAAAAATAAAAAAAATTAAAAAAAAATTTGTTAATCTTTTCTGGAGTAATTTTAAATCATAAAAGCCTTTAAAAAGAAACTAAAAAATCAAAAATTTTAAAAAATATTTTATTTTACTTCTCATAAAATTGATTTTACCACAAATTTCAAGTTTGCTAACCCATAAGTAGGCACCTAAAAGGTATAGAACCCTTTTCAAACACTCATTTCATAGATTATCAATTATCTATCATATGCCTTTTAAATTTTTTGATTATCTTATTTGGTTCAAAAGCAAAGAAAAAACTCAAATGGCGCCACTGTGCGTCATGAGTAAATCAATAAATTATATTAGTAAAATTTTAGTAATCAAGAATCATCTGTAAAAATAAACTAAGACATTGATTTATTTAACTAGTTCTGATATGGATTTTGAGAATCAAATTCAGTAAGTAGTTCAAATTGTACTAGTAATATATTAGTTCTAGTATCGTATTGACTAGATCACAAACTAGAACTTTTTGGTAATAGTTTTTTCAAGTCTCACTTTTATGCTTTTATTTAAATATCTGTCTGTTTGTAGCGGATTTTTGTAATTGAATTTTCACCTACTTCGCAACTATGTAGAGATCTGAAACTTTTAGAATTTACACATTTTTTTAAATAATTTATTACCTAATTTCATCTTTATTTCTTGCGATTAACCTGAAAGCGGTAAAAGCATGTCTTCAATATTTTTTCAGATTTACTTGTCTTGTAATCTAAAAAGTTTTTTTTTATCGAGAAATCAAAAATTAATATCCACCCTTATTTCGACGGATTTATTAATCCAACAACATATGTAATTAGTGCAGCAAGTTACATTTATATGGACTTGTAAATAACACTACTCAACAAAATGAAAAAAATTTCATGTACTCCGGATGCGATAATTTTTTCTGTGTAGATAACCTTGACATGAGCTCGAAAAACGCAATAAAAAATTTTTTTTTCGTTTGGTTTTTTTTTTTTTTTTTTTTTTAAATTTTAAAAATTTTTTTTTGGTTAATTTGTTTCGTCCAGCATAACTCGGGAACCACTAGCCCGATTTAATTGAATTAAATTGTAGAAAATTTAAAATTACAATTCCCTTAATCTGTTTATATATTGTTTTCCTATACAAGCAACAGTTTCCAAGTTAAAAATGAATATATAAAGGAAAAAACTTATTTTTGCCTAAAGATTTAAATTTTTTTTTTTTTTAAAATCCATAAAAAATCCCAAATGAAAAAAAATGTCAAATCTTATTACTTTTACGTAAAGATACATAACCTATGAGCAAAATAAGAGAAAGATCATGAAAATCGATGCACGCGTTTCGCTTTTATTCGCAATTGAGTAAAGGTATGAATTTAAAAAATTTGCTCGACATATGCACAACTTTGTCTATGGTAAGGTTTTTTCTTTTTTATTACAAAAAAAATTAAAATTTGTTGGGTGACAAAAATATATGACTTTAAATTAAAAAACAATTCGATATATGTACAAGAAATTATCCTAAGGATATCAACATTAATTAATTATAAAAAAGTTTTAAAAAAAAATATCTAAACACAAAAATAAAAACCTTCAAATTAAAAATAATTATATGCTTTTGTCTTTCTTTTATATTGTTGTGGGTCTGTTTCTCTTATTAGGAACCAGATATAGTCCCCCATCATAGCTTCGTTCCAAAATCCTTGGTATCGGTGCTCAATTTCTTTCATTTGCTGATGAAAACGCTCACCATGCTCGTCACTCACATCGCCCAGGTTGTCCGGAAAGAAGTCCAAGTGCGAGTGTAGAAAATGTATCTTAAGCGACATATTTGCTCCAATTTTTTTATAATTTTGGAGTAGTTGTTCGACGATCTCTCTGTAATTTGAGCTTTTGTTGTTTCCAAGAAATCCGGAAACAATTTGCCGAAATGAGTTCCAAGCTGCAGCTTCATTTGGTGATAAAATGTGTTCAAACTGTTGGTCTTGCAACAACTTTTTAATTTGCGGACCGTCGAAAACGCCTTCCTTAATCTTTGCCGATGAAAGGTGAGGAAAAATGGTTTTTAAATAGGCGAACGCTTCGCCATCTTTGTTGATAGCTTTCACGAAGTTTTTTATGAGTCCGAGCTTTATGTGAAGAGGTGGGAGAAAAACATTTTCCTTTTTTATGAGTGGTGTATATTTCACGTTGTCGCTGCCGGGGATGAAGTTAACTCTTTCTGTCCAACTCCTCCTGGTGTAATGATGTTGACGATCGCGGCTGTCCCAAAGGCAGAGAAAACAACAGTACTTTGTGAATCCACCTTGTAATCCACAAAGGATACCGATAACCTTAAGGTCGGCACAAACTTTCCAATCGTGTTTCTCATAGTTAAGGCACTTTAGTAGATTGTCCATGACTTCGTATGTTTCCTTGGTGTCAACGGCATGAGCAATTGGAATCGAAGGTTTCTTGTTGCCGTTGTGCAGTAAAATTGCTTTAAGGCTCTGCTTGTTGCTGTCGATGAAAAGACGCCACTCTCCTGGATCGTAAGAGTACCCGAGTTCACCAAATAATCCGGGAATGTCCTTACAAAAACAGATGTTGTCTTTTTTTGTGTAGTACCTTGCGTATGGTTCATGACGCTTCCTGTAGATTGTTGTCACCACACCAGGAGCCAAGAAACCGAACTGTTTCATGCGCGATGCATGCAACTCTGCATCTTCCTTGGAGAGTTTCAATTCTCTAACCCAATCGTTCAGTTCTGCTTGGGAACATAAGCGTTGACCTCCATGCAATGTATATGTTGACTCGCATTCTGATGTGGTTCCTACTGTCTCCGGATCTGATGATGGATGTATCGCCTCATTATTAGATGCCCATCTTGAAACGGGCGGTTGCGGGTCCACTGGTTCTTTGGAAAATGGCACTGGAAAATTCACTGTTGAAACAGCAGCGTAAGTCCATCGTATATTTTTTCCCACGCCTGTTTTTTTGCTAAGACAGAAGTAGCAATCTGTTGCATGGCAAAGCGGAGCTCTCCAAAGCATTGGCATGATGATTCTCGGCTGTCGTCTGAAAGAATTGCAATAATAAGTTATATATGTTCTTGAATTTCGTAATCTACACTTACCTTGAGTCACTTAGCTGTACGTAGCACCTTGGACATAGAGCACTTGGTGTCCACCGCTCATCTATGTTTGAGACCTTTAAATTGAAGCTCTCTTCAAATGAATCTCTCAATTTAGGTGAAAAATAACGCTTGTTTTTTCCACAAACGTATTCTCCGCACATGTAACAAAAATTACTTGGATTGGTATTGCATTCAAATACTCGCGAACGTTTGCTCATTTTAACTATCGCGTTCGTCGACACTTGTTGAATGAGTAAAATCGATCAATGAAGACCTATTTGTACTGTGTATTGTTTAGTATTTTACTGACAGGTACTTATAAATGGGTGTATATTTTTTTACGGTGGCTACATACCTGTTTCACCATGTGTGAGTCTTAAATTTTCCGAATAAATGTGGGTTGCATTTATGTAAAAAAATCATACAGGTAGTCACCGGAAAACCCAAATAAGTAAAAAAGTCCCCTTTCCTTTTTTCCTTTTAATTGTTCACGCACATTTATTACCGTTTATTACTTTGCTTACGCAATCATAAAAATTAAATAAACCTTTCTTTATTCCGTTTTGTTAATTCTGAGAATCATAAAAAAAAAGAAAAAACCTTACCATAGACAAAGTTGTGCATATGTCGAGCAAATTTTTTAAATTCATACCTTTACTCAATTGCGAATAAAAGCGAAACGCGTGCATCGATTTTCATGATCTTTCTCTTATTTTACTCATAGGTTATGTATCTTTACGTAAAAGTAATAAGATTTGAAATTTTTTTTCATTTGGGATTTTTTATGGATTTTAAAAAAAAAAAAATTTTAATTTTTAGGCAAAAATAAGTTTTTTCCTTTATATATTCATTTTTAACTTGGAAACTGTTGCTTGTATAGGAAAACAATATATAAACAGATTAAGGGAATTGTAATTTTAAATTTTTTACAATTTAATTCAATTAAATCGGGCTAGTGGTTCCCGAGTTATGCCGGACGAAACAAATTAACCAAAAAAAAATTTTTTAAATTTAAAAAAAAAAAAAAAAAAAAAAACCAAACGAAAAAAAAATTTTTTATTGCGTTTTTCGAGCTCATGTCAAGGTTATCTACACAGAAAAAATTATCGCATCCCGAGTACATTTTGACTGTTGACTAGTGTAATTTAAGACAACTTTCAAATTCATGGCCATTTTGCTCATTTTCTAGGGTAAATTATAGTTTTGAAATACGGAGTAAGTACATTTCTTCCTTTTGCAGTAGAAATTTCTGCATGATTATATATTTAATATGTTTAAAGTATCTGAGTCATTACAAGCCAAATCAATCAGTTACTCAACCCGATCACTTTATATTTCGATGAAACTGTCAGCAACATTCCTCCTGGTGCTAAAAAAAATAAATTAAAAAAATTTTTTTTTCTCAATTTTTCGTTTAATCGTTTTCAATCTTAAATTTCTAAAGTTCTATTACATGGCAATTTTTTTACATTTTAAGTCGTACAATTTTTATAAAAAAAGTTTTAAATATTTTCAAATTAGTATTTGTTTAAATAGGTAATTTTTTAAAATTATAAAAGTTTATTTTTTTATCACCAGGAAGTAAAATCTTAAGTGGTCGGTTTAAAAATTTAATATTTTATGTTGAATTGGCTTGGAATGACCCATCGGTAAATTAATAGTGTTTTTCGAAGGCTGATTTAGTAATACTCAAATAGATATATTGTTAACTCAAAACAGTACAATCCCTGCCGGCAACTCAACTAACTTTAAATGCACTTATATCTAACTATTACGCAACAAGTGGTCGTTGATACTTGGATTACTTTCAATGAAGCAAACTGACTATTTTAATATTGCGATGTCCTAGGCGGTAGTCAATTGTCCGACTCTGCATGACTTTTCCACTAACTTAAAGTTAGCTAATTTATAGTTAGCTACAAACTAGTTATATTTTATATATTATAGTTGGCTATAAGTTGACTTAATAAAAATCAAATAGTAGTGAGCCTATAATAGTCTTTACTTTAGTCAAAAGTAGAACCCCCCAAAAGAAATTTAAATGTAAAAATAACACAAAATTTAGTATTAAGTTTATCAAATTGTTTACTTTTTCAAATACTTTGTTTTCATTTGTTATAAATAATTAGTGAAATATGTAGAAACGTAAAACTAAGGTGGAGGGTATCAGGGGTTCGGCATAGCCGAATTTAACAATTTAATTTTTATATTTTTAACGCATTCAGCATGGATATTTCGTTTTTTAATGACTCTTAGAGCATCCCTGATGTCATTAGAGCCAAGCGATTGACAGGCATCTGTTTCAAATATAAATTTCCTATGTTATGTGAAATCAATATGTTTTTAATATATAGGTTACCCGTTAAAGCTTGGAAGAAAACTTTGAAGTCCCTTAGTCTCTTCTTGCCATGGATTCCATCCATATTAATTTCTAGACAGATATTCATAGAAATTACCTCTGTTAAAGTTTTTGGCAGGCGTCCTTTTAACAATGACTTCATCATATTAACCTGTACAAAGCAGTAAATCGTGGAGTTATTTGAAATATATATTAACATATATATATGTATTAATATCTATTAGTATATTATTTTAAAATTTTGAAAACCTACATAAAGTTCATGATTGTCCTCACTAATTTTGCTGTTTAGCTCAGTCAAATCACATATACTTTTTATGGGGAAAACAGTGCGCACATTATTGTTTGATACTTCTTGGTGAAGAACCCTTTCAGTCAAAATTTCTGTTCAGTCAGGGACTTCATTATAACATCATTTGCTTGACTATAATTTCTGTAATTAAATATTAAATATGGAATAAGCAAGGTGAAATTAGTAGGTAAAACTAGGAAAATGTGTTGCAAAAAGTAAGTTACCTTGAAGCTTTTATATAGTATCTGAAAATTATATAAATACTAATAATTTAAGCTTTGTGCATATTTTACTTTTGGAATGTCTTACTGTTTACTTCCTTAAATCTTTCTTCAAACAGTTGTTTGAGGTTGGAACAACCTTCGCAGTGACCTGTGTCCTTGATATCTGTAAAATCACTATTTATTAGAGCAAATTATGTACATTTTTAGTTAATACTTACATTGAGGAACTGCTTTGAAACCTAGCTTGGTGACGCGATTAGCATTTGGAAGTGACATCTATATTTGCAAGTTTATTATTATTATATTTTGAATCTTATGTTTGTGAATTCTTTAAATTTCAATTATTTGCAACCGTGTAAGAGTGGCATTAAAAGAAATTGATTACCTCTTGGAAACCCTGCAAACTTCAATTCAATATCTTCTATAGCAAATGCCTCTTCATCACCCATGTTATTCTGATCAACTAGACAAGTACGTAAAATTTTAGATGAATCAAATGGCTCCTGAAAAAAAAAAACTTTCGATACTTCTGAATCGGCGACCTAATATTGATTTTGATCCAATAGATGAGAAGCCTGTTATCTGTATGGCTATAAGCGGTCGGTTTTCCATTAAATGTGTTTGCACTCAAAGGCACATCTAAATTTTCTTCAACTAAAATATTTAACAACTCTTCGAAACACTTGCGAGATGGCCTATTTTTAAAGTACCAATCACCGATTTTTCTTTTAATGTTTTTTTATTACAGGTTCTCCTTCTTAAATATTGCTAATACTAATATTTTCAGCACGACTTTCACTTTGACACTGCAAATCGGCAAAGGAGCAGGTGGCTTCAACTACATTATTTGAAATTAGTTTATTTGAATAAATTTCTTTTTCTTTTTTAAATAGCCTTCTTAAATGTCTCTTACTTGTGCCACTCATTTTAGTTTCAATAATTAAAACTAGCAAACTCCAGCCCTCGAAATTCGAGTGCAAATTCTAGGAAATTTTATTTTTAAAGCCAATTTGTAAATCAACACAAAAAACAAACTCATTTTTATTACAACCAGATTAACAAATTTAATAAACACACACATAGCATTGTATAATTTTATGTATGTGTTAGTATTAACATTAAATGCAATTAACCAAAATAAAGGAAAAAATTAAAAAATTTGTAAATATGCAACACGGCTAAAAATAAATACCTTTCAAATAATATACGTTTGGTCAAAATCGGGATAAAACGGTAGAACAAAACATCGGTCACAATAAATCGCTTAGCCTATTAATATTATAGATTTAAAAAATTAAAAAAAAATTTTACTCTAACCTTTCAAACTGCACGAACGAACACTGATTTTTGTAATTAAAATGTCAAAAACAAGTGAAAAAGTCACTAACAAATGTCAACAAATATGCAAGCTGTTATTTCGGGAAAGCACACAATATGCATATTTCTATTTTTGGAGAAGTTCAGCATTACATTGTAGTTAGCTTATAGTTAGTTCATAAAAGTTAGCTAGAAGTGTGTTTTTTTTTGTAGTCGACTACCGATTTGCTTATAGGGATGTTTTAGTGTTTAAAAGTTGATGTAAGCAATATGTGATATGACCAAAATGAAAGTAATTACTAATTAGTAAAACATCTAATTGTTTGTCATGTTTGAACAATTTTTTTTACCATACCATATAATTAATAATGTTGGTAAAATCAAAAATTAATTTAATGAAGTTTAAAAATAATAAACCGATATTTAGAATATAAATTAGACTACATGAAACACTACTCCCACACGAATCTCAGTAGACTATTATTCGTTAATGAGATTAGGAGTTTTGTTAGACAATTTTTTAAATACATATTTTTTTTAATCTTTTAGAATTTAATATGCTGTGCTGCTGATGTCCTTGAAGGTAAAGGTGCTGTTCAAGTAGCAATTACCGTAGGCGAACTATTCCGTCTACATGCTGGTAATACACAAAATACAAGCAAATCACCAACACGTGCAACACGTGCCACACTGCCTCCTTCACCAATTGTTTAAATACCAAAGACGAAGTATTGATAAAATATTCGAATTAATCGAGTGCTACGAGTACTTATTCTGTTGGTGCAAGTTCTGAAATGGAATGATTACAACAGCAAAAATGGTTCCTCAACACATTTGTGAAATGTACGTGAAATTTATTATTTGTGAATATCCTATATCACTGCATAGTCAGAGTATTATAATAATAATGTGGAGATTATTTACAATCTGTTTTTTTTTTATGAATTAAGTTGAAACACACCGATACAATGTGTTTAGTTTTAATTTTCTTGTACATTTAAATTTTAATTATTATTATATTTTGTTTAAATAGACTGTTTATTATTTTGTTTTAGTTGAATAGTTAGAAATATATATGAATACTGTATATAAGTACATACATATGTACATGACACCAAAAAATAAATATTAAATTAAATATGAATATTTTAAATTAAATACATTACAACAAAAACTCTTAAGACTTTCTCTCATACACATCTTTACAACATACTATACACATGTCTAACAATCATAAATTTTAATTAACGAAAAACCAACGAAACTCATTTTGATTAATTTATAAATACCGAATATATTTTAGTGCTTTATTATTTATTTATTTTTATTATAACTTTACTTTATTTTGATATGAATTTATATAAGAGGAATATTGATAATATAATTATATATTTTATAGTTAAGTGAACAATATTTGAATGTCTCTATTACATGTGTATAAAGTATTGATTTTGACATTGCAAATATTAAAATTTACAAGATAAATCATTACAGGTCGTTATAATTAGCCATCATCCATCACCATTCAGTGAAATTGAAAAAAAAAAATCTGTTTTCTTATGACATTTTCCATTATATTACGTCAAACGATTTATATTCTAATATAAAAACCTTTAGAATATTATTTTATTTGATATCCCACAAGATTTCAAACAGATGAAAAATACTTTTTCAATTTTTCTGAATCTGAATCTGCTTTTTTTTTATTTAATTAATAATAATTCGATAAAGTAGACTGTCTGTTAAAATCTAAATAATTTCGGAAAAAAACACCTCATATTTTTGTTTTTTTCCTAAGTGATCTAAAAACTCTGATTACTTTTCTTTAAAAGCCAAATTAAGGGTTATTTTCACGTAGAAATATGAGCATAAATAAGATATTTTTAGAAATGTCTACTTTAAAATTTTTTCGTGTTTGCGTAGTTCTTTCATTTTATTACAGTTCAAAGATTTTTTTCTTTAATTCTATTTAAGTACGCAAATATATGGGGTTCTTTGATGTTCACGAAGGTAGAGTGGGATGCAGAAATGTGGCTATGTGTCCTCTTATAGAATAACAAATTTAAAGGAATTTATAGACCAAAAGATTCCCTCCATGTTTTAAATATACTTTATGCTTTCCGAATAACTATCATTACATTTAACATTAATTAAAATTCAGGTTGAAATAGTATTCAAACTGTATTATCAAATAATTAGAAAAAATAAAAGGTGTATTATAGTCAAACCTCTCACAATGAAATTGTATAAGATTTTGCGAACTATAAAAAATTGCGTAAAAAATTTACACAAAATTAGAAATGAATTATTGCAAAAAGCCAAAAAAAAAATTTTTTTTTCTTGTAAATTTTAAATTAGAGAACACAAAATCACGCTGTTAAGCAAAAATAATTTGTTCACTCGCAAATAAAAACAAAAGATTTGTTAGAGAAATAATTTATTGCAATATATATTATAGTCACATTTACTTAAAAGATTTATATACAAATCACACGAAAGTCATTTACAACAAAAAAAAAAAAAAAGCTTAAATAGTATTTAAATGTAAACAACAATATCTTTAGTACACTTGATAAATCAATTGTATAAGATAAAAGTATCGTTGAGTTTACTGCCATGCTAAGTTAAGATTATAAAAGAGAAAACAAAAATGTTTTAAAATCGTATCGATCAATGTTTTTGCGAGCTACTGTAGTTTTGTATTATTTTTGCATGCACTTTTTTAAATGGTACCACTCATAATTTACAAATATTTAATAATAATAAAAAATTCTTACATCAATATATAAATATTTAGAATATACAAGATATAAATAAAAATTTTATTCATAGATACATATTAAAAATACGCGTGGTTTTATTAATTTCATAACTAAATGAAAACAATCCAGCAAAATTATTAATTACATGTAAAATGCAAAACAACGTAACATCACTTCTTAGTATTTTACAGGAGAAGCAAAAAAAAAAAAACGTTTTAAAACTAAGATTTTGAAACAAATTTTGGTATTGTGGCAAAATTTCTACTAAGAAATACATTTCTGAAGAAATGAAGTGTTTTTATTAAGAATTTTTCAAGTTATGTGTGTTACGTTACTTCGCATTTGTATTTTCTGAAACAAAACAACGTAGGGTAAATGTACTGGTTTTCGTCCACCTTCCAGTAGTCGGCCACTTTCATGTTTCGACTTGAATAATAAGAAGTAAACATAAAAACGTGTGAATCCCGGTATTAGAAAACCTTTATAAAATGTTATTGTAGCGTTAGAAAAATTTTCCCATGTGTACATGTGTTAGTAAGTTCACAAATTGAGTCTCAGTTGGTCGTCATTTGCCAAAGAAGTAATATCGCGAGTTTTACTAAAATTTTATTAGTGGTACGAGATTTTTATTTGGTAAGTAAAAGTTTCTTATTAAATTAATTTGCATATAGTGTTTTTTTTTTAGATTGGAAGCATTAGTTTTAACTATAATTTTTAAAGATTAAAAGTTAATTTTTTTAAATTTTATTAGTAAAAATTGGCTTGGCCACAGTCTAGTACAGTTTTTCCTTAAATTTAGTTTTCGGCCGATGGTGGCCGACTACTGAAAAAACATAAAATGTTGAATATTGGCTTTAAATTTCCTAGGAACATTCTTGCAAGCGTATCTTATCGAAAAAAAAAAATCTCTCGATTACTCGCAAAATTTCAGTTTCCGGCATAGGTAAAATGAAACTTATTTCAACTGGCCGACTTCTAATTTTTTTCGTTTCAATAGTCGACTGCCTATTTTTGAGATTAATATATACACCATTTACCTTTAATTAATTAAAAAAATTAATAAATATTATTATTATTATTATGCATTACTTTTAGTAATGTCAGTAATACAAAAACGACAAATTCATCAATATGACCATAAATCAATTGAAAAGGCTTTGGAGAAAATAAGAAGTTCGAATTTAAGTATAAAAAAGCTTCAAAAAAATATAGTGTTCCCAGAGCTACACTACAAGATAGATTAAAGGGCAAGATACCAAGTTTTCCTGGAAAAATGGGGCCTTCTTCAATTTTATCATAGCCAGAAGAGAAAAAAATAGTTGAGTGGTGCAAAAATATGGCCAAATGTGGATTTCCCTTAAAGCCTCACGATCTCTTAAACACAGTACAAAAAATTATAAAAGATGACAAGAGAAAAAATACGTTTAAAGATGATAGGCCAGGTCGAACGTGGTACAATTCGTTTTTAAAAAGAAACCCTGAGTTGGTGCATAGGACGACTGAAAACCTTAGTAAAGGACGGGCAGTGATAACGAAACAGTTCCTTCATTCGTGGTTCAAAGAACTTGAAACCTATTTAAAAACAAACAACTTTGAAGACATTTTATTAGATCCTTCGCGAATCTTTAACGAAGATGAGACCAGCTTTTGTCTATGCCCAAAAACAGGTAGAGTATTGGCTCCGAAAGGATACAGAAATGTGTATCAGCTAAACGCTGGAAACGAAAAGGAGACCATAACTGTCCTGCTAATATTTTCTGCAGCTGGAGATGTAATACCACCAATGGTTGTATTTCCATATGTTCGGCCACCTCTAGAGATTGTTGAAAGTATGAATCCAGAATGGGTTCTAGGTAGTTAAAAAAAATTTACATATTAATTATAGCTTTTAGATATATTATAGAAATATTTATGTTTTCGTATAGGGCGATCGGAAAGTGGTTGGATGCGAGCAGATACATTTTTTGAATATATCGCTAATCATGTTCATACTTGGTTAACTAAAATGAATGTTGTCAGACCAGTAATTATATTTGTAGATGGACATAAATCTCATCTCACAATGGAGCTTAGTGATTTTTGCTCTAATAATGGAATTATTTTATATGCACTTCCACCTAACACAACCCACATTATGCAGCCAGCGGATGTTAGTGTCTTCAAACCGCTTAAAACCAATTGGAAAAAAAACAGTACGAGATGGCAAAATGAGAACATTAATTGTTCTCTTTTAAAGAAAAACTTTTGTCCTTTATTGGAAAAAACTCTAAAGCAAACATCGCTTCCAGAAGCGATTAAGAACGGCTTTAAAAAATGTGGTCTTTATCCTTTCGATATTAATGCTTTAGATTTTGATCAGTGCATTCAAAATACAATTGAGAATTTGAATCCAAACGTACTGACAGAGTCTTTTCACAAGAAGCCAGTTGAGATTGACCGATTTGCCATAGCAAAGGGAGTAATTGAAGAATTAAAACTGAATTTGAATAACAAGGGTATTGACACTGATTTGATTATTAACGAGCTATTGATAGCAGAGCAAAATGAAAAGATAATTAAATATGGAAATACTACTTGAAGAGAATGAAGTTGGAATTGCTTTTTCTAAGCCTTTAAATGAAGTTTTTTAATTGCTGATGATAATAATCAAGATAGTATTTCACTTCCTGATTTGAAC
Organism: Cordilura impudica; assembly: GCA_963682025.1. Lineage (NCBI taxonomy): Eukaryota > Metazoa > Arthropoda > Insecta > Diptera > Scathophagidae > Cordilura > Cordilura impudica. The sequence continues at coordinate 148,747,204 of OY821518.1, read as the reverse complement.
ATTCCAACTGGTACTTTTGATTTGAATGATGAAGGCAACCTAGTCCAATGTCAATCTCCAGCTATTTCAACAATATCTCTTCATTCTACCGTTAATGAAGCTGTCAAAATTTGAATGCCAAAGGAAGCAATTGCTAGCACTTCAAAAATTATTACTTATTTTCGCAGACTTTCCAATGTATCAACAGAGTCACAGTTATCTGTTTCGAGCAGAGCTCAATTACAATTAACAAGCCAAAGTACTTCACCTTCTTTACGGAAACACATTCATTATCCTAACCCAATTAGTTTTAATGGCAAACGTAAGAGGAATGAACAAAAGATACCTAGTGCCATCTCATCAGCGGGTTGGAGGCAAATATTCGACGAAAAACAAAAGAAAAAAAATTTGATACAAGAAAATATTGAAAAAATAAAGAAAGAACGAATTATGAAAAAAAAAATAAACTATTGCAGCAAAAGAATAAAAAATTGAGAAAATCGAAAATTATTCCAAAAAAAGTAGAAAAACAAATATGCTCTAACTGTTCTAAGGAGCTAACGAGTGATGTAGAAGATGATGACTTAAAAAATATAGGTTGTGATGAATGTCCCAATTAGTATCATTTAAAACGTACAAAATTAAATACTATGGCTTACGAAGAAGCCGCAATACAGAATTTCACTTGCAATAGTTGCAAATTGCAACAATAATTTAAGCCTGTGTTCAAAAATTTTTAAAAAACGCCAAAAACTGAATTAATTTTATGTTCCTTAAATATTTTAAATTTCCATTGAATACTTTTAATTTATTTTTTGTATTATTTTTGTAATTAAATAAACGAAAACTTAAAAATCTTTTGTTTTTGTTATTAATTTCATATTTTTTGATGACCCAACACGGTGGCTGAAAACTAAAAATTTAATGGCCGAATTATAATTTTTTGTGGCCGAATACTAAATATATCTAGGTGTTATAAATAAACTATTAATTCCTGAAATACGGTTGTGAATGAAAGAAATAATTTTATTGTAATCGAAGCCAAATTTAATTATACATATATTAAAATTTTTTTGGAAACTCTATGTGACTTCCAAAATTATTTATCAAAGAAAGAAACTTGTGTTTTTCTTAATTGGCCGAAAACCGGTACTTTTACAGTTAGAATATTTTATCGTATGTTAAAACAAAACTATAAAATAGTTTTGAAATAAAACTGTTTTAGAGCTTTATTAAAAACTAAAGATATTTAAGAGTATATTATTTATTGTTTTTTAAATAATAAAAAAAAAACAAAAATTATTTATTAAATAATATAAAAATTAAATTTGTATTTACATACTTATGTAGGTAAATATTTCTAATTTTCAAATGGCATATTATCATAGAATTAATGACAGTTTATCGGAAGCAAAGATTTTAGTTCCTGCAAATGCTTCCATTTCCTTTTAAATATTTGTAATCTATGTGAGTATTTTAAAATTTTAAAATTTTTTTGCAGCTCTTTGTGGAAGAAGCTCATAACTATTTTCAATGTTGGTTTTAAAATTAATGGTTCCAGATGAATTATATGCCAAAGTCCGGACCATACGAACAGTTGCGTCTCCAACTTTTTTTAACCTAAAATTAAAACACTTTATGAAGCTTGAAATGTATTTTGAAATAAACATGTATGCTCTACCTGATCGAATTGAAATGTACGGCTTGGGAATACAGTCGTAGTTTAGGAAATAATCATGATATAATTAATGAACTATTTCTACCCTCATGTTTGCTAATTCTTTTCTATGTATGTCATATTGATCTTGTGAAACGTTTTTTACCTTATAGGATATACAAGTGTCACACATATCATTTCTTGGTTTAAAAATAGAGTAATTAAGTTTTTTCAAAACACCCATAAAATTGGGAAATGATATGGGAACAATTCCATTTTCTATTTTTGCCTCACATTCCTGAGAATAAAGTTATTGTAAGTTTTAAAATCAGGGATGTAATTTTCTGTAGTGTAAATATTTCTAATATCCTTACTCGTTACGAAACGACATGATTTATTGTTTCAGTGTTGTAAAATATAGAAATAAATATATTTTACAACACTGCATATACAAATAGAAAATGTAAACAAAAAACATATGTTTATTCTAAAATTGAAAAAAAAAAGAAATAAAATATTAATATAATGGATTCAACTTTGTTCTTTCTTCATCTTTGTATGTTTTTCGTCATCTTCTGAGGTTTTCAACATTCGACATAAATTTCTCAGGATATATTAAATATAAGCTAAAAAATAAATAAAAATTCAATATACATACATTCATATTGGCATTTCTCGAATGTCGATAATTACAAAAAACCAAGGCATTCGCATTCAAATGTTAATAATGTTTTTTAATTGATTAAAAAATATTTAGTAGTTTATTTTTTATTTAATTTTAATCACTGCCGTTCGCTACATGTCGCATGCGACTATTTGTTCCATCATACTTTTTATGTTTATTTTTTACTTTTTATGTAACTAGACATGTATAAGAAGATTATAAATGATTCTTAATATATTCAATATATTTATTTTCACAACAAAAATTATAAACTTAACAAAATATCTCCAGTAATAGTTTCAAAATTTAATACTTGTGGATAATTTTTTGTACACTTTCCATCTTTCATACATACTGAATTCATATTCAAAGCACCGAATGCTCCACGAATCATGTTTCTGGTAACAATTTCATGCAATTCAGGATCAAGATTTTTGCTGATATAATGCTATCAATTTGTTTTGGTGTTATTTTATCAACCATCCAAATTAAAATGTGAGCGTGCGGTAGTCCTTTTATTTGCCATTTAATCGATTACATCCAGCAACGTATTTCACCAAATATTTTATCGACATGTCCATTAACGATTTCATCTTTTGCTTAAATCACGTGCAGTTATATCATGTCGGTCTGCTGGCTCTTGACCTTCAAATAAATGTTCTTTAACTTCTTTCCATTGCGGATTGATCGTGAAAGTTATAAAAATCGGGGGCGTTATTATGTAATTCGATTCGAATGAAAAAATTTACGAATTTGTACAAACTGTATTTTGTAGTACGCTTTCGTACTATTATTTCCATTTCAAATTTCTAAAAAAAATTCCTTTCGAAAATATTTTCGTTTCGAATCGAATTTCATAATAACCCCTCAGGTCTTCCATAATGATATAATTTAAACGTTCAGTTTCAATTTTTGCATACATATCAACAACGTATTGATGTAAAACTTATGCGAAAAACGCATAAGCGTTGACATTTTTCGATGTTCTTTCCTTTTAAACCATCAGTGAAATTAGACCTTTCAAACGCATACATTGGTTTGTAAATCGGTCAAGCAGTTCTCCAGTTTTAGCGAGCCTAATAAACATTCAAAAATTTTATGTTTTGTATATACATATATTTTATTTATTAAAAAAAATATATTTTGAATTTATACATTTTACACTTACGATGTCGCCGCTACAAACTTTTAATAAGTACCACGAGCAAAGCACAGATTATTTTCCAGCAAAAATTTTATTTTTCAATGGCGAACTTGACTCCGAAATAACGGTAAATCAAATAAAAACAAGTAAGAGTGTTAAATTCGGCTGTGCCGAATCTTTGATACCCTACACCTCGGTTTGAGTATTGATAATAAATGTAAACAAAATATTGGAAAAAGTTAACAATTTGTTAAACTTAATACCAGATTATTTCAGCAAATTCTTTGGGTTGGTTTTCGTATTTTCTATTATTTCGGATTTATTTCGGTGTTTGCTTTTTGGTCATCGTGGTTGCTGATCGGCATGCATTTAGGTTATATACCTATATGCATGCGTTTCCGGTTATATGACATAACTTCTAGTTTAATTCAGTTTTTGCTAATTAAATAGCTCGCCCTAACCTCCATTGCAAAGGTAATGGTTGTGTAGGGTGGCTATATGCATTAAATCGTGCTAATTGGAGATGGCTGTAATTCATTGCGGCCATATAGGTCGGATGGAGTAACAAAATAATAACCAAAAAAAAAACTCTCTCAATTTTTTTATTAAAATAATTCCATATTTGGAAAACATAGAGAATAAATTTGTCATGGGCACGTTTAGTGGTTAATTTTACTGTGAATGGTAAGAAGAAGAACGGTAGTAGCTAGAAGGTTTTTATTTTACATTTTTACAACGATGTAACCAAAATGGGAATGAAGATGGATATTCCGAAAATGGCGTTTTTTTTTTAGGAAAAAGTTTAGAAAAGGGAAAAATGAAGGAACTTCCTTCCTTTTCGGTTTTGGTTTTTGAATGGTGCAGCAGGTGGCCCCGGAGAATTTTTACTAGTGGCAAACAAAAAAAATAATAAAAAGGGAAAAGTAAAACAACCTTAAAAAAATTCAAAAGTTTTATTTCAACATAAACAACATTTGTTTAAGAGAAAACCTTTTTGGTAAAGGTTAAAACCGCAACACCACCTCGGCTGTCACCCAACGCTGGAGACGCTGCACAAGCACCACCAAGCCAGTGGTGTAAGGTATTGCGAAGGTTTTGGACCATTTGACGGCCATACTTCGAACGACTGGACGGACAGACGAACCCTCTGAAAAGAGAAAATAAATATTTTTTTATTTTTTTTTGTTTTATGATATATATATATACATTTTTTTTTTTATTGTGTGGTTTTACAAAACTTATATTAGGGAAAATATTTTGCCGCGTTAGGTCGCCGAAACAGTCCCTTCGCGAGTGATTGGTGCGGAAAGGTGCGCGTTTCTAGATAGGGTTGAGCTCAGGCCTAGGCTAGTGATTGAACCGGGATGATTAGGGTACAGTGGCCCCAATAAAAATGTTTTCTTTAACGAGAATATAAGACCAGCTTTTATAATACCATGTTTTAAAAACATATTTGTTATGAAAATAATATATATATACAAAAAAATATATATATAAAGTGAAGTAAAAACAAAGGAGAATAAATAAATTGCAAAAATGAATTACGTACGGGTGTACTTACCATTCGGACACGTAAACGGACGGACAAGCCTTTAGCGCCTACACAACGCAATGCAGCCAGGCGTAAATAATTAAATAGTGATTTTTTTTGTTTTTTTGCCAGATTATTAATTTTCATGGTATATGAGTTTTTTTTTGTGTTTTTTTTTTTATATGGATTCAATACACATACATATCCTTTCATTTCTGTTATAGATCATGCTGTGTGAATCTAGAAGGAGTAGAGCGTTATATGTGTTTATATGCCTATTTACCCAATTGAAGTTCTGAATATGCAGAAATTTAGACAATTAGAAAATAGAACATGAATTTATGAAACTTAATTTTGGAAAATTTTAATTTTTTTTATGAATAAAACATGGAGTTTTTGATTCAATTTTTATAACGTTAAATATGGAGTTGTTTTCGTTTTTGAAGATGAATAATTAAACTCGGAGTGGTAGCAGGGTTAGGAAAGAAAAGAAAGTTAAGTAAAGTAAGTATGTTTGGGACATCGAGAAGTTTGCTGAACGATGTCAAGGTGAGGTCCCAATTGGGATCTCAAGTGGGAGGGCCTTGGTCTGAAAACAACACCATTCAGATCATATTACGGTGAGTGTACTATAGGGAGTTATTGTGTCAGTTTTTTTTTTGATAAAACGTAAGTAAGCTTCGGGTCCCATAATTTTCTTTTATTTAATGAAAAATTTTCAGGCTGGCATGATATAAATTTTCTTGTGTCTGTCAAACTGTCAAACACCCTAATCCGGCGAGCTCTAGCCGAGCAAAACGCGGGCATGCCAGCGATGCCAACAATCTGGCCACTATAAATTATTGTTTGACCATAGCTGACAGTACAAATTTATAATAATAAATATTCAAATTAGGGATGCCAAACGCAAAAAACCAAATGTCCCAAACATTTTAAATAAAATAATTTGTTCTCTTTATTTTCTGAAAACTTTTCATCCAAAAAAAATTGTGAAAAATAATATATAAATAACATTCTCATCAAATTGCATTTATTTAAGTTACAATTTTTGTGTTCGCAATTCTTATATATCATTTGAGGTTTTCTAAAATTCATTGAATTTAAATCAATGTTTTCTGTAGTCCGATTCTGTAAATTTCAACGATCCGACAATCGCAAAATATATCGACAGCTATTGTTATTTGCACTAAGGATTAAGTGATTCACTAAGTACATACATCTTAACGACAGTCGACAAATCTATTTTTCTATTTATTTAAATTGTAAACGAGTGGCATCTCTGTCAAAATAAGCGAAAAACACAAAGAAGAATAGAAAAAAACAAATTACTTCGTGTTTGACAGGATGATTTTATGTTTATGTTTAATATCTTTATTTTTTTTTACTAATGTTTCTGTTTATTTATTTGAAAATGAAATAATGAATTGAATATGCTATTTTATTTTATTATTTATAGAAAAAAGTTTTTTAATTAAAGCAAAATATTTTCACTATTTTATGATTTTTATTTATGTATGACGACATGTCAACCTAAAAAATTAAGTATTTATCGATTGAATAAACAACACAAAAATGGTTGTCGTTTAGATAACAACAACAGCTGACTTTAACAATAGCGAATATCGTTTAAAAATTTTACTGATCATTTTGCAATTTTCTTTTTTTAACGATTCGACTATCGTTAAAAGAAGTTACTGAATCGCGGTACTGAAAAGCTATTAATTTCTCCTGAATGCTAATAGTTTTTTTAAATGTAAAAATTTTTTAAATGTAAACACAGGTATTTGGTGTTTTTTTTTTTTTTTTTTTGGAATTTCAATTTGTGTTTAACGAATAAAATTTATATATTAAAGATGCAATTGATGTCTTCTAAATTTAAAATTATAATTTCCGACGATTTGATATGATTTTCTGAAATTCAATTAATTGTATTTTGTATTTATGTGAATAATAATGTTTTAGTAATTAAAAACAATTTTTAAAAATTAGATGTAATCGCAATCAGATATTTTGTAGGTAAAGCAGAATAATAATTCTATATAACTATGTAGAACTGTTTTGAAAGCAAAAAACTCATTGATGAACTCGGTAACTCTATTTTGTAAACACAACAAAAAGTTAATATGCCAAACTTATGTTCATATTTGTAAAAGAATAATGAAAAAACGTATGAAATAAAGGACCAGCCGGTGTATACTCTTAACATTGTTCTGTATGATATCTAATTGAAAATATTGGTATTCATGTTAAAATAGAAATAACTATTGCAAAGCTAATTAGAACAAACAAAAATTTTGGCGCCATCTACTGTGGCATAGTCACGCTGAGCAAAATGAAGTGACACTCTGTTAATGCAAAAGAAATATAATTTCCCCACAACAAAATATTGCAGAATTTTATGTAAATAAAATAATATACCGACTTATTTCTAACATGCAGTTGTTATGGATTATATATGTATATTATTTGTATTATTTAATATTTGTATGTATGTATATGTAAAAATTACACACAAAAAATATAACATCAAACGTTATTTTTGTGTTTTTCTCTTTAAATAAATTTATACATAAAATTTTTTTTGCTAAATTTACATTGTTTCTTTTTTATTAACAACTAGGTATTTTAGCATTATTTGCTTTAGATGTTGGTGAATATTTACTCCCTTTATATTAACTCGTAGTGTCTGCTTGTCGAAAAAATTTTGGATCGATTTTAACCAATTTCCCGTGAGCCATTCGATCTGATTTTGCAGGCAGGCTCGTGGTAATAACAGAAATGATCTAACAAATTTTTAGAGGGATGCCAAAACAATGGAAACTTTCCAATTTTTCTACCAGAGTTAAAAAAATGTACAAAGGGTTAGTTTTTATTATATTATTACATTTAAGAAACATTTTTTTCTCTTTTTTTTTACTTTTTCAGAGATTTCCCTGGACCTGTTCCACCGATTTTAATGATTTTTGAAAGACAAATCTTCCCATGGATTTGGTGAATCATTCTCACTAAAAATGATCACTGTAGCTGCACTATTCAGGGCGTGCTCGTGACAAGAACAACATAGAAAATTATATTTTTTCAAGACTTTTTTTAGTTCTTCATTTAAATCTCGGGCCCTAATCGACCGATTTGGACGATTTTAAATAGCAAACTTTTCAGGGCGTCAGTAAATCATTTTTTATGTCAACGAGCACCCTAGCTGCCCGATTGATGCCGTCATCGTGATTTCCACAGACGGACAGAAGGACATCGCTATATCAACTCCGGTTGTTATAAGGATCACAAATATATATATTTTATGGGGTCCAAAATTTTTTTTCTAATTATTACAAACGGAATGACAAACTTATATATACCCTCTGCGCACTGGAGTGGAGGGTATAAAAATATGAATTTTTTTCCTAGTACTATATGAAACAACTAAATGACATAATTGGACAAAATAGTTCGATTAGGGGCTTAGCTCTATATGAAGGTTTATAGACTAGCACTAATAGGTTACAAAAAGATCAAAAATATGAAAATCGCTCGTTACGTTTTTGAGAAATATTGATTTAAAAAAATATGATTTTTTGTTTCCTAGTGCTACATGGAAAAACTAAATGACATAATTGGACAAAATGGTTCGATTGGGGCCTTAGCCTCTTCCAATATAACAAACTAAAATATAAAACAACTTTGAACCAAATATGATTGCATACAGTAAACATTGCATATTACAATATACATGTTTGTTTATGCCTTGAAAAAACAAGAAAATCAATTTGGTTTTGCTAAACTTACATTTAGTGTTGTTCTGTATTTTAGTTTGTTATATTGGAAGAGGCTTAAATAGTATAACTTTTGCTAGAATTCTCATTTGGTTGTTTTCAGGAAATATATATGAATTTAACTTTTTACCAAACAAACTATCTACTGCTTTTGGTTACTGATGAGGGTTGGTGACTCTTCCTGAAACAGCTGTATAACCTGTCATGCAGAATATAGATCAATTTTTTGAAACAAATGTGGCAATGTTTTAAAGTAAAAACATTGAGCCCGAATAATTTCAAACTCAATCATTGAAAAATAAAATTCTTAAGAAGTTAAAATTCATTCACAAATTTATTATATGGCATAAAAGTTTTGCGAAGAACATGCATCGACTTCAAAACTTTCAGTACAGAGTAAACTTCTTTGAGATCATCATTTTCTTATTCTTCACTAGACGGCAGCCCTTCGTTTGAATAACATCTGCGATAATTTCTTCATCGGTAAGCGGTCCAACACGCATCGACGAACATGCATCGACTTCAAAACTTTCAGTACAGAGTAAGCTTCTTTGAGATCATCATTTTCTTATTCTTCACTAGACGGCAGCCCTTCGTACAATAACATCTGCGATAATTTCTTCATCGGTAAGCGGTCCAACACGGGGTAAATCGTCTTCAAAGCTTACAGAATTTTCGTATTCTTATGAAGATTCATAACTCTTCCATTCTTGTAGTATTTCAATTTATTCCTTTTGTTACTTGCTTCGCTTTTCAGAACCGTTATCAAACTAGCGTAAACAACTTACCTATTTGAACCAATTTTGAACGCAAATTGGTTTTACCAGCCACCAAGCTCACTTTATTATATACAAGGCTGTCAAGAGTGTAATAGGTTTTTTAAATTGCTCAAAAGTTTCTCCTAATTCAACTGATGTCAATTTCCATCTAATTATATTTTGACGATATTCCTCAATTGATCTGATTATTCCTTGGTCAAGAGGCTGAGCTATCGGAGTGGTATCAGGAGGTAAATATTCTATTCGAACATGCGACAAATCGAGAAATTTCTTCATTGAAAGAAATAAATGAATTTCTCTCAGATTTCTTGTTTTATTGTTGGCTTTTCTATAAAAAAAAAAACATATTCTTGTACTCGCCAGTTCATTTGTGCATTTAACCGTTGAATTTTGTTTGATATCTTTTTTTTTTTTTAACATATGTATGACCCATTTATGAGTGTAAAGCAGTTAAGCGGGATGCATTTAAAAGAAAACTATGTACACAAAGTAAATGGATCAATGAAAATATTTCACAATAGAATTACTTAAGCGTGAAATCTTCTTCTTACTGTATGTTATAAATCAACTCTTTGACGACTGAACTTAAACCACTGAAAAATTGTATATATTTTCAAACCGATGTTTTCCAAACTTGTATCGATAGAGGATTAGATTGGATTATACTATATAATTGGACCAACATGGTCTCAGAGGCTAATAGGGTGAAACCAAAGCATAAAAAAAAATGAAAAAGTAGAAATCGACACTTTGTGATCTATTTTTAATAATTTAAAATAATAACAAAGCGAAATACAGTGGACGTCCAGTAGTACGAATTATATCTGTGGTCCCAAGCGATAACCGCCTAAGTCGACTTAAGAACGATTTGAGTTATGTATCCTACCATATTCTACCAAAAACGCTTTATATTTACGTGAATTCCCCATTTCTCTAACACTGTTTAATAAAAAGTTATTAATGAAAACATATTGACCTAAGTCGTAATGAAGCCCCATTACATTTATGTAAAAAGTAATTTTTTTTCGATGATTTGGGTTATCTTTGCTATCATGTTCTACTAAAAATGCTTTATATTTATGTGAAATCCCTATTTCTCTAACTCTGTTTATTAAAAAGTTATTAATGAAAACATTCTGACCTAAGTCGTAATGAAGCCCCATTACATTTATGTATTTATGTATATATAAAGTTATTTTTCTCTAAAGCATGATTTTCGACTAAGGCGGTTAGTGCTTGTGACCACAAATATAATGTCGGGCCTTTTCGTAATGTTGAAAAATTCGTATTATTGGAATACAGTTTTTCCCTCCTTTTATATAAAATAAAACACATGCAGATAGTTTAATTTAAATTAGTTTTTTTTATTTAAGGCTGAAAGGGGAAGATCATCTTCATCAACAAAACTGCTGGTACTTAAACATTTTCCCAGCATTTTTAACAAATCAACACAGAGTGACATTGCAACCAAAGGTATTGCTTCAAACAATTCTTCTTTGTTCCCTCAGCATTTGAACAAATTTAAAATATTTTTCTCCCCTTTGAGAGTTTTCTACCAGGTGCAAGATTTTCACCCCGATGTACATACGTTTTGTCTGGCAACATTTTCTTATAAAGTCCGGATTTATCTGCATTAAAAACAAATTCATGAGTAAGACCGTGCTCCTTAATAACAGCAGCTAATTTATTGATGAATAGAGCTACAAGTTCTTTAGTAGACGATAGCTTTTCGCCATCACTGGCAAAAAAGTCGCCTCCATAAAACTTTTTATGAAATTCCAGATCCTTACATTTTAACTGTGTACTCCCCACTCTCCCATTTTTTAAATTCTGCAGTTGCTATTCTGTAGCGGAATTTTAGTGCACCTGTTGCAGCTAAAAGCTGCGCCTTCTGTTTTCTTATAGTGCCAATGGTTGACTAAATAACACTGTGGAACAAATTCAGGTTAGCAAAAGTTAGGTCGATGAGAGTGAGGGGTGAAAATAGAGGCTAAAGTACAAGTTTTTGAATAGAAGACCCGTATTGCGGCGTTTGTTTATGTTTGTTCGAATTTTTTTTTAATCGACCTTTGCAGTCAAATGCCGATTTTCAGCATATTGTTTATATGGTTTTTTGGCTATTACTCGTCGACTAATTGATATTTTTTCAATCTGTAAAAGCCAAATTATTGCTAGAGACCTGTGCAACAATTAAAGTTTTTAATTTAATTTTTATAATTTCTTTTTCAATGTTTCATCAAAACCAACACTGAACAAAATTGGTACATAAAAAATGAGAAGTAAATTAATATTAAGCTGGAAAACGCAAGTTTTGTATTATGATTGTTTTCTTTTCAAATGAAATTTATTGAAGAAACTGAGAAGCATATTATAGATCAAACACAAAGCAAAAAAGACTTAGTTTTGTGAAAAATATTTTCAAAAAGCATGAAAAAAAATAATTTTTCCAACATTTTGCTTCATAAGCACCACAAAAATTTTAATTGTTGCACAGGTCTGTAGCAATAATTTGGCTTTTACAGATTGAAAAAATATCAATTAGTCGACGAGTTATAGCTAAAAAACCATATAAACAATATGCTGAAAATCGGCATTTGACTGCAAAGTTCGAAGGTCGATTAAAAAAAAATTCGAACTAACATAAACAAACGCCGCGATACGGGTCTTCTAATTTAGCCTCTATTTTCACCCCTCACTCTCAGAATCGACCTAACTTTTGCTAACCTGAGTTTGTTCCACAGTGTAATCCATACTAATTGCAAAATTTCGTATAGAGATTTTCCACTTTCACTGTCTTTTAAAATTTTTAACTTTTTTTCTAAAGAAATCTGCTTCTTTTTGAATTCTTTCCCTTTGAACATTTTTATATATCAAATATATAACACGTGACATAAGACATTTACTATTAAATTTCGTACCAACTGACTATTTGGCAGTTGACCGGAGAAAAAAAAACAAGTAAAAAACTTCAAAGTAAAATTTAAAACAAGCATATTTTTAAGTATTCGTATTATTGAATAGCAAAAATTATTTTTATTCGTACTACAGAACTGCTAATACAAAAACTTTGCCTTTCGTACTATTGGAAATTCTTGGAAATAAAAGTATATACTATTGGACGTCCACTGTAGTGTCTTTGTAAGTTCTCACATCCAGATATGCTGTTACTTTGGAAGTAATTTTTGAAAGTGATTCTATTGGAATGGCTTCCCTTTTTATCCTGTGTAGTCATATAATTTAGACAGGCTTAAGTGAATATATCGATATACATGGGGCCCTGGAACATGCCAAATTTAAATAGCGATGGCCCTTAAGCTTATGGTAAATAGACCTAGAATGTTATTCTTAGTCGATCAGTATATTAAAGGTTGATTTGGGCCAGAAACTTTAAGTAGTTACTATCATTAACTAAACACAAACACGAAATGTCAATAAAAAATTACATTTTGGAAATACTACAAAATGTGTATTAAAACAATTCTCTTACTTATTTTATGCATGATTAAAATTGTGAATAAGTAGATAGAGATGTTGCGAGGAAATCCTCAGCTCGAAAAGGCACGTTTCTCCTATCGTTATTTGCACTCATTTAAATTTTGTATCGTCTATGAAAGGGAGTTTACGAATTTTGTATTATTGTATTATTAAAAAAAAACTACCATTTTATTATGTTACTCCGATGGTTTCATAAAAAAGTGTATAATTCATAAACAACGAGATCGTATTTGGAAAAAGTTTTTTCTTTCTAAATATAAAATAGAAGAATTATGTATGCAAAGTAAATCCCCCTTATCTTTGGAGAGGAACCACATACAATCTATTAATCATTCATAACACTATAAAATCGACCAATTTAGCTACAATCATCAACAGTTGTCATTCAGTTATAGAATAATAAGCTACAACATAATTTATTTTAACAAAAAAAAAAAAAAAAAAAAAAATATTAATAAATTTAAAAATGAATTTCTATAAAGTTTTTATCTTTGTTGCTCTGATTTTGGCTGTGTTCGCAGGACAAAGTCAAGCTGGTTGGTTGAAAAAAATTGGCAAGAAAATTGTAAGTTCGACTATTTATTCAATATTAACAAACAAAATATTAAAATACTATTATTTTAACTTACAGGAACGCGTGGGCCAACATACCCGTGATGCTACCATACAAGGCCTTTCTGTAGCTCAACAGACTGCAAATGTGGCCGCTACAGCTAGAGGATAATTCCAGAATAGTTCCACAAGTAGTTTGTAGACTTAGTTTAATCATTCTCGTATTATATTTTAAAATAGCTATTTATTACAAAAACTCTGTTTTTAATGTATTATAAATAATCAAATAAAGTTATACAAAAAATTTGAAGTGTCCTTTTTTTTATCATTCTGAACTTAAAATACAACAATCAATCATTGCGGCCATAATATGTAGGGCTTTATTTTAATTTCATTAATTTCATTAGGATAATTTGTCGAGTCTGTACCGAATCTTAACGTTCGCCGTTATAAAATTTAATATTATACTAATATATAAGATTTGTCAAATATATGTGATAATAAAACGTTCGCAAGTAATTTTAAAGCTAATCTAGCAATCAAAGAAGTGAAATTGAAGCAGTTCTTGATCCTATTAAGTGTATTTAAACTAGTCCTTTGAATGCCATGATAAGCTTCTTCTCAACGGATATTTTTTAGAACAATTTTTAAAATTAATGTACTTAGAACTTTTTAGCAATTTAAACTTTTAATCTTTGGAATACGATTTATATATCGCACATGTCCTCTTAAGTAAGTCAACTCAAAATTTTTCAATTTTCACTTTTTGCAAGAAAACGATACACAGTGGTCATATCTATCCACTGTAAAAATCTTAAATCGATTTTTCTAATCTTTCGCAAAAAAAAAAAAATACAGTTGTTATAAGAGTAGTTAGAATCAACTAAAAAGACATATTTTGAGTTCCACCCAAAAAACTTGTTATTTTTAATGATCACTGAAAAAATCGCAAAAACAACTACTGTTGTATATTTATTATTCGCAATTCTTTACAATGAAACAACTGTTTTTAAATTTTATAGTAAATATTAAAAAGAAAAAACGTTTTTTGCCTCTACTGAAAATTTGTAAATTTTGAGTTGACTCACTTTTGAGGTACAGGTGCGATATATATACATATATATCAGATTTTCTGTTTAAAATATCAATTATCTTATTCCTAATATAAATTCTATTTCTAAAATAATTTTTTAAGTCGACTTAGCGACATAAGTTCTTCTGTTCGTCCGTTCGTCCGTCCGTCTGTTTGAGTGTCTATGTATCCATTTAAAATCTTGCACTCAAACTACAAGCCAGTGATTGGTCGACTGTTTCGTTTGTAAAAATAGCATCATATCTGAAGTCCACAAATTTAAAACAATGCCATTTAAATTTGATTTATGCTTATTTTCTATATCCGACCTCAACAAAATTGGATACTTATATTTATCTTACTTGATTTTATTGAAACTTTATTTTATTTTTATACACTCCATACCACTGTGTAGAGGGTATATATATGTATATCAGCTTGCCGTTCTGTTTGTAATCCATTGCATCTTGGTACTTATAACAAGAAAAGTTGTTTTAGCGATGACCACCTGTCCGTCTGTCTGTGGAAATTACGATCACATCCTCAATAACTAAGCTATACTCTTCGTTTTTACATAACATTGTTTACTAACATCTCAGAGGAGTTGCTGTATAAAATCGTCAAATTCGGTCCAATGGGTCACAAGATATGAATGAAAATAGGAAGAAACTTTTCAATGTGTGTATATGTTATATGTATTTTGTAATTGTTCTTATTCTTGTAGTCGTTGTAGTTGTAGCAGGTGTCACATTAACTTAAGCAAGTATTGCCAAATATTTTTTTATTTTTTAATAAAGAAAATCCCTACATGAAAGAAAATTTATATAGTCATTTTGTTAGGAGAATACATTTCCTTAAAAAAGCACCTTTGTATAAAAAACACCTTTCCTCAAAAAAGTACTTTACAAAAATTTACCCTCTCTTCAAAAATTACTTTTTCTTTAAAATTATGTTTTCTTTAAGAAGAGTCTTTTTTTGGAACTGGAATTTGGTAAAAAGTAGGTTTTTGACAAAGTATCTTTTTTTTAAAAGCGTTTTTTTAAACGTAGCTTTTTTGAAAAAGTACTTTTTCTTAAAAGTTAACTTTTCTTAAAAAGGTACCTTATTCCAAAAAAAAAAGTAATTTTTTGAAAAAGTGCACTTTCTTAAAATAGTATCTTAAAAAATACTGTTTTTTAAATTTTTTTTGATAAAAGTACCTTATCTCAAAAAACTACCTGTTTCTAAAAAAGTAAATTTTTTGAAAAAGGAAAATTTTTTAAAATAGTACCTTTTTTACTTTAAAAAAAATTTTTCTTAAAAAATTTTATTTTCTTAAAAAATTTTATTTTCTTAAAAAATAAAAAAAAAATATAAAATTTTATTTTCTTAAAAAATATTATTAAAAAAAATATATTAAAAAATATTTTATTAAAAAATATTTTCTTAAAAAATAAAATTTTGTTTAAAAAGTCCCTTTTTAAAAAACGGAAATTTTTTTTCAAAAAATTTACTTCTCTTCAAAAAGTATTTTTTTAAAAGAACCTTTTTTAAAAAAAGTCCCTTTTCTTACAAAATTAACTTTTATTAAAAAGTATATTTTAAAAGTATATTTTTTAAAAAAGTACCTTTTTTTAAAAACGTATTCTTTATAAGTACCCTTTTAAAATAGTTCCATTTTTTAAAAGTATATTTTCTAATATTTAATTTTTTTTAAATTATAATTTATTTTAAAAAAGTACCTTTACTTAAAAAAGTAAATTTTCTTAAAAAAGTAAATTTCTTAAAAAATAACCTTTTCTTAGAAATTGCATAGCAAATTTATATTTTGAACAGGTTGGTTGCTTTCATACAACGTTTAACTCGGTTAAAGGCTCAATACCACGATACCACTCAAGGCCAGTTTACACTATCACACTTTGTAATCCGACCTGTCTAAAAGTCGGGTATTATGAAAAAGTCGTATCATGTAAAAAGCTTATGTTATGAAATTGACAGTCTGTAGGATTTTATTTTCGAAGTCCGATGGTTTTAGAAACATTTCTAAAAACTTGCCATTTTCATCGGACCAGAGTCGTTTCTTTGGTAATATTAAAAAAAAAAAAAAGGTAAACAAAAACAAAGAAAGTGTAAATAAAATTTAAATTTCAAAATAGATTTGCTTGTTATTCTAAACAGCCGTTTTTATAAGACTTGAGTGTGATGGTGTAAATGGCCTAAGTATGCAGAAATAATGTCGGTACGACTTTATGACAGTCAGATGAATTTCATCGGATTTTTATTTCGAAAAATCATACGACTGAGTGGTATCGTGTAAATGGGCCTTCAGTCGTATGATTTTTCGAAATAAAAGTCCGATGAAATTCATCGGACTGTTATAAAGTCGTACCGACATTATTTATGCATACTTTACATCATCACACTCAAGTCTTATGAAAACGGCTGTTTAGAATAACAAACAAATTTATTTTGCAATTTTTATTTTATTTCCACTTTCTTGGTTTTTTTTACCTTTTTTTAATATTACCAATAAAAATGACAAGTTTTTAGGAATCTTTCTAAAACCATCGGACTTCGAAAATAAAATCCTACAGACTGTCAATTTCATAACATAAGCTTTTTACATGATACGAGTTTTTCATAATACTCGACTTTTTGATAGGTCGTATTATAAAGTATGATATTGTAAACTGGCCTTAACCCAGCTATCTCACATCACACTGCAAGTTCGAAAAACTCAATACACTCACATTTTCCGCAGTGGTCACACTAATGGCCCAAAATTTTTCGTGCGAGTAGTGGCTGCCACTAACGATGATTAATGTTACCCTGTTATAAATTTAATGCAAATTTACTGGATTCTGCAAAATTGTAATTGAAGTTTTAACTTGTTATTATGATTTATTTCTATTATTATGATTTATTTCTTGAAATGCGCATATAAAAACGCAAGTTTGTTAATTATAGAACATAAATATTATTAACTATTATTAAAATAATACTAATAACAATAAATGTAAACATTTTCCCTCAAACATGTGCCTGTATAATAAACTCGGTAACTCTATTTAAAAAAATTAAGAGAGAGAAGTAAACAAATTTTTTCAAGTTTACGCTTCGACAACATTTTAAAAATGAGATTGCAGTCAGATGTGTGAGCATAAAAGTTAATGGCGATGGATTCGACTAATTCGAACAATTTTTTGTTTATAATACGTACACAACGATTTTACAATTGCAGTGTGATGTGAGATAGGGGGGTAAGCAGGCCTTTAGTTGTGGGTTTGTTTATGTGGAGGCCGACAACTCTTACTAAATACATATAAACTAAATATGCCTAAGATATGTATGATTAATTAGGACTAAAGGTAATTTAAGCCCAATTAAGGGGGCTATACAAATTTATGGTTCCTTGGTAAATGCTTAATTTCAATAGCGATCGCCTTAAGCTTACATCGAAGATACTTACAGACCTATATCGACTTAGAATGTGAATCTGAGTCCATCAGGATATTAAAGGTAGGTCTAGGTCAAGAAATTTTAGTAGTTACTATCAGTAGCTCAACACAAACTCATCATAACCTTACCACAGAGTGGTGTAGGGTATAACAATAAACAAGTAAGAGTGTTAAATTCGGCTGTGCCGAATCTTTGATACCCTCCACCTCGGTTTGAGTATTGATAATAAATGTAAACAAAATATTGGAAAAAGTAAACAATTTGTTAAACGTAATGCCAAATTATTAAAGAAAATTCTTTGGGTTGGTTTTCGTCTTTTCTATTCGGATTTATTTCGGTGTTTGCTTTTTGGTCATCGCGGTTGCTGATCGCCATGCATTTAGGTTATATACCTATATGCATGCGTTTCCGGTTATATGACATAACTTCTCGTTTAATTTAGTTTTTGCTAATTAAATAGCTCGCCCTAACCTCCATTGCAAAGGTAATGGTTGTGTAGAGTGGCTATATGCATTAAATCGTGCTAATTGGAGATGGCTGTATAGCTTCTTTTAACTGGCCAAATATTTCTTCATTGTGGCCATATAGGTCGGATGGAGTAACAAAATAATAACCAAAAAAAAAGCTCTCTCAACTTTTTTTTAAATATTGCCATATTTTGAAAACATAGAGAATAAATTTATAATAATAAATAATCAAATTAGGGATGAAAAACGCAAAAAACGAAAAGTCCCAAACATTTTAAATAAAATAATTTAATGTTATCTTTATTTTCTGAAAAACTTCAAATTTTCATCCAAAAAAAATTGTGAAAATTTATATATAAAAAATAACATTCTCATAAAATTACGTTTACTTATGTAACAATTTTTATGTTAGCAATTCTTAAATATCATTTGAGGTTTTCTTAAATTCATTGAATTTAAATTAATATCGACAAATCTGTTTTTCTAATTATTTAAATTGTAAAGAAGTGGCATCTCTGTCAAAATAAGCGAAAAACACAAAGAATAGAAAAAAACAAATTACTTCGTGTTTGACAGGATGATTTTATGTTTATGTTTAATATCTTTATTTTTTTTACTAATATTTCTGTTTATTTATTTGAAAATGAAATAATGAATTTAATTTTTTTATTTATATAAAAAAGTTTTTTAATTAAAGCAAAATATTTTCACTATTTCATGATTTTTATTTATGTATGACGACATTTCAACCTAAAAATTTAAGTTTTTATTGATTGAATAAACAACACAAAAATGGTTTTCTTTGATAACAACAACAGCTGACTTTAACAATAGCGAATATCGTTTAAAAATTTTACTGATAATTTTGCAATTTTCTTTTTTTTTTACGATTCGACTATCGTTAAAAGAAGTTACTGAATCGCGGTACTGAAAAGTTATTAATATCTCCTGAATGGCAATATTTTTTTTAAATGTAAACATTTTTAAATGTAAACATATTTCTAAATTTAAAATTATTATTTCCGACGTTTTGATATGATTTTCTGAAATTCAATTAATATTTTCTAATTTATAATTGGAAATTTTATTTTCCGTTTTTATTATAATTGTATTTTCTTAAATTTGAATGGAAAATTTAAAAAGTGAAATTTTGTATTTATGTGAATAATAATGCTTTATTAATTATAAACAATTTTTAAAAATTAGATGTAATCGCAATCAGATATTTTATAGGTAAAGCAGAATAATATTTCTATATAACTATGTAGAACTGTTTTGTAAGCAAAAAACTCATTGACGAACTCGGTAACTCTATTTTGTAAAGACAACAAAAAGTTAATATGCCAAACTTATGTTCATATTTGTAAAAGAATAATGAAAAAACGTATGAAATAAAAGACCAGCCCGTGTATACTCTTAACATTGTTCTGTATGATATCTAGTTGAAAATATTAACATTCATGTTAAAATAGAAATAACTATTGCAAAGCTAATTAGAACAAACAAAAATTATGGCGCCATGTACTGTGGCATAGTCACGCTGAGCAAAATGAAGTGACACTCTGTTAATGCAAAAGAAATGTATTTTCCCCACAACAAAATACTGCAGAATTTTATGTAAATAAAATAACCGATTTATTTCTAACATGCAGTTACTATGAATATACATACATACATACATATATATAATATATGTATATTATTTGTATTATTTAATATGTGTATGTATGTATATTTAAATATTACACACAAAAAATACAACATCAAACGTTATGTTTGCGTTTTTCTCTTTAAATAAATTAATACATAAATTTTTTTGCTAAATTTACATTTGGGCAATTCACAACAGGTGTTGTATATTGTATGTTGTATTGAAATACACAATACAATCATTTGTTGTGAACACTCAGTTGTATTTTCATATTGTAAAACGCTTTCTTTAGTAATTTTCGATCCAACGAGGAAAGATCGCTTCGTCGCTTCTGCTATTTTGTATAAGAGAAAACACTTGTCAGTGTTTGCTTTTTGGTCGTGAGATATACCCTGGAGTTTTAGTTACGTACCTCTTGCATTTTAATTTATAATGAAAAAAAAAATGTTAAATGTTTTGGTTGGTACTGAAAAAGAAAATACATACTAAAAAAATATAAACATTAATTTTTATATAAATAAACTTATCGATGTATTTGCGTTATTTGCCATATTTTATTTTATAATTATTTATGCTGATAAAATTCTATGAATTTGTTTTTTCTTTTTCATAAAAACTTTGCATTCACTTGGAACTGATATGTTATGATACAATATACAACATTTACTAAACATAGCAAATGAAGTTGGATCGTGTATCAGATTTTTCAGTGAAAATTACCAACAACAATTTTACACTATTGTAAAGTGATACAAGATACAACAGATACAACGATACATTACCCATTGTGAATTGCCCAATTGTTTTTTTTATTAACAACTAGGTATTTTAGCATTATTTGCTTTAGATGTTGGTGAATTTTTACTCCGTTTATATTAACTCGTGTCTTCTTGTCGAAAAAATTTTGGATCGATTTTAACCACTTTCCCGTGACCCAATCGATCTGAAATTTTGCAAGCAGGCTCGTGGCAATGACGGAAATGATCTAACATATTTTTTTAGTGATGCCAAAACAATGGAAACTTTTAAATTGTTCTACCAGAGTTGATAAAAAAATGTACAAAGGGTTTGTTTTTGTTATATTATTACCATAACGACCACAAAAACAACAAGTCCAGCTATGAAAACAATGCAACATTTAGAATAACAACGAGAACAATATAGAAATATCATGTTTTTTATTTTTTTTTTACTTTTTCAGAGATTTCCCTGGACCTGTTCCACCGATTTTAATGATTTTTGAAGTAGAAATCTTCCAATGAATTTGGTGAATCATTCTCACTAAAAATGATCACTGTAGCTGCACTATTGAGGGCGTGATCATGACAAGAACAACATAGAAAATTATTTTTTTTCAAGACTTTTTTTAGTTCTTCATTCAAATCTCGGGCCCTAATCGACCGATTTGGACGATTTAAATAGCAAACTTTTCAGGATGTTAGTGAATCATTTTTTATGCCAACGAGCACCCTAGCTGCCCGATTGATGCCGTCATCGTGATTTCCACAGACGGACAGACGGACAGACGGACAGACGGACATCGCTATATCAACTCCGGTTGTTATAAGGATCACAAATATATAAATTTTATGGGGTCCAAAATTTTTTTTCTAATTATAACAAACGGAATGACAAACTTATATATTCCCTCTGCACACTGGAGTGGAGGGTATAAAAAGACATTGTGGAAGTAATACAAAATGTGAATAAACACAATTCACTTACTTGGTTTATGCATGATTAAAATTATGAAAAAATCAATTAAACTGCAACAAAGACATAATAAGGAATTCCTCAGTTCGAAAACGCACGTTTCTCATGACGTATTTACACTCATTTAAAATTAGTGTGGCCTATGAATGGGGTTTACAAGTTTTTTCAAACACTTGTATATAAATATGGGCATCCTATTTTTGTTGTACTAATAACCCAGTATTTATATAAAACAAAAACTATTGTTTTATTATGACACTCTTACATTATAAAGAAATGTCAATATAAATAACGAGATCTTATCAAGAAAAGTTTTTTTTTTCTAAATATAAAATAGGAGAATTATGTAAAGTAAATCCCCTTAACATTGGACAAGAACCACAAGCAATCTATTGATCATCATAATTTGTATAAAATCGAGCAATTTAGCTAAAACCATCAACAGTTTTGATTCAGTTGCAGAATAATAAACTACAATATCATTTTAATTTAACAAAAAAAAAAAATAAAAAAATAATAAATTTCAAAATGAATTTCCATAAAGTTTTCATCTTCGTTGCTCTTATTTTGGCTGTGTTCGCCGCACAAAGTCAAGCTGGTTGGTTGAAAAAAATTGGCAAGAAAATTGTAAGTTCGACTATTTATTCAATATAAATAAAAAATATATATTAAAATATTGTTCTTTTAATTTATAGGAACGGTTGGGCCAACATACCCGTGATGCAACCATACAAGGCCTTTCTGTAGCTCAACAGGCTGCAAATGTGGCCGCTACAGCTAGAGGATAATTCCAAAGTTATTCATCTAGTAGATTATAGATCTAGTTAAATCAATTTTATACTTAAAATAGTTATATATTATAAGAAAATCTTCTCTCTAAGGCTTTATTTTTATTTCATCAAATTGTATTGTCGAACCTGTAAGGAATCTCAGAGTTCGTCGTAATAAAATTTATTATTAAATAACATTAAAATAATATTTCTATTTAAATTAGCTCAGCTTATATGTAAAACCACGTAACTAACATTATTATTTTTTAGAAGAGAAACAAAAATGTTTTGCAATTTTTAATTTTTCGTTAGTTACGTGGTTTAGCATTTCAGCTAAAAATATTTTTATAACTTCCATTCCACTGTGCAGAGGGTATATATTAATTTGTCACTTCGTATGTAACGCATCGAAAATATTATTTACGACCCTAGAAGGATCTACCAAGTCAAAAGCTTTTGACCGATCAAAAACACACCTCCAACCCCTTTACATCCTGTATTAAGTCCGTTGCATACGTGTTCAACAACATTTATAACGGCTTCTTCAGTCCAAGATCCTTTTTTGAATCCATACTGCCGATCAAATAAAATATTATTAACTCCAAGATAATTGGAAAGTTGTTCAAATATAATTTTTTCTAACATTTTGTCGATAGTTGGAAGAATTGATATTGGACGATAGTTTTCAACTTCATTCGTTACAACAGATTTTGGTATTGGAATAATTTTGTGTAATTTTAAAATATCGTGATATATTGCATCTTCAATTATGCTATTAAAAGTTTTTGTGATAATACTGGTAATAATGTTTCTTCTTACTAACAAATATTAACTGCGATATTGTCAAAACCAGGACTTTTTCTTAGGTCCAAACTCTCCAAAATTTGATTTACCTTCAGATTTTGTATGACTTCAAAGTTTAAACAGCTTATTAAAGGAACTAAAATACGAAACAAATTTGTATAATCGTTAAGCTTTCTTTAATAATGCGTACTGAATTATGAAAATTGGTGTTGAATGCTGATGACTTCTCTTCATCCAGTATTATAATGGTGTTGACAATTAAATCCTTGGGTGGTTTAACCTTCTTTCCAAGCTGTCTATTTTAAAACTCCCACGTCTTTCTCAAATAATCATTGCATCTTTGTACTTATATTATCCTTATAATAATTATTGATAAGATTTTTATTAGATATTTTTTTATAACTTCACTAATTCTCTTAAGGCGCTCTGCTAAAGTTTGATTTTGCTTGTTCTTTCTTCTTTCTTCTAGCTTTTAACACTTTATTCTTATATTCCAATTCTTTAGATTATTTAAATTATTTTCTGTCGAATGTTTGTTTTTTACTATCCGAAATAGTACTTTGTATTGCAGCAGTCGAAAGAGTATAAATTAGGTTATTACATAAATCCGAATATGCAAATTCAGTGGCAGAGGGTATATATAGGTTTGTCATTCCGTTTGTAACGCATCGAAATAAATTCCTGAGACCCCAAAAAAATATATTTTCTTGATCCTTATGACAAGGGAAGTTGATTTACCGATGACCGTCTGTCCGTCTGTCTGTGGAAATCACGATCACGCCGGCAATATCTAAGCTGGACCGTTCGTTTTTATATAAAATCGTTTATTAACATCCCAAAGGAGTTGGTATTTAAAATCGTCAAAATCGGTCAAAAGGTTCACGAGCTATGAATGAAACTTTGAAAAAACTCTTGAAAAATAAAATTTTTCAGTGTGTTTGTTGTTTTTCATAAGATATGTTGTATATGTTGTAATTCTTCTTATTGCTGAAGTCATTGCAGTTGTGTGTATATTAATAATGCACGTGTCACACTAGCCTAAGCAAGTATTACCACATATTTTTATACCCTCCACATCTCAGTGGCAGAGGGTATATATAGGTTTGTCATTCCGTTTGTAACGCATCGAAAAACTAATTTCCGACCCAATAAAGTATATATATTCTTGATCCTTATCACAGCTCGAGTCGATATAGCGATGTCCGTCTGTCCGTCTGTCCGTCTGTCCGTCTGTCCGTGTGTCTGTTGAAATCACGCTCATTCAAAAAAAAAAGCATTTACTTAGGTCAGGTTACGAAAAAATTATTTGCCATAATTCCCACCAGGTTGGTATTGAAATCGGAGTAAATCGGGAGCCTCTGCGCTGAGAAATGAACAAAAGTTTATAGATACCTCTAAAAAAAACATGAAACCTAGTGTTTTCTTGTAATAGTTTAGTGGTTGAACATACAACAACATAAAAAAAGCCACAAAAAAAATGTGATTCATACATATTAACAATAACAAGAACACAACTACCATGAGCTATGTTAATAGTATTGCCACAAACCGAGGTGGAGGGTATCAAAGATTCGGCACAGCCGAATTTAACACTCTTACTTGTTTATCATTAAACTTAAATATTAAAAATTAAAAATTACTAAAAATAAAAAGTGGTAAATTAAAAATGGAAAATGGAAAATGAAAAATTAAAAATGAAAAATGAAAAATGAAAAATGAAAAATGAAAAATGAAAAATGAAAAATGAAAAATGAAAAATGAAAATTGAAAATTGAAAATTGAATATTGAAAATTGGAAAATGAAAATTGAAAAACTAAAAGTGAAAAATGGAAAATGAAAAACGGAAAATGAAAAATGAAAAATTGAAAATCGGAAATGGAAAATGAAAAATGAAAAATGGAAAATGAAAAATCAAAATGGAAAATGAAAAGTGGAAAATGAAAATGGAACATGGAAAATTAAAAATTAAAAATGGATAGTGAGAAATGGAAAATGGAACATGAACAAGTAGGAGTGTAAAATTCGGCTATGCCGAATCTTTGATACCCTCCACCTAGGTTTTCTTGCACTATTTGTAACAAATTTAGATAAAATATTTGAAAATGTAAACAATTTGATCAATTTAGTAATTTATTATAACAAATACTCTGAATTTTCAGCATTTACGTTTAACAATTTTAAAGTCAATAGAAGATATTAAACAAAATATATTTTTAAATTTCAGATCTTTTTCGGAATACTTGACCATGTCTTATATTTTAAAAGCACTAGCGTTAATCAGTTTTATTTTTTCGATCTTATTATGACATTCCATTTGTAACGCATCGATAAATGGATTTGCGTCTATGTGTTTAATGTAAAAGATTTCTTACTTTTGTCGAATTGTAGGGATTTTTTGAAAAATTTTTTTTAACAACTTAATATTATATACGTTTCAATTTTAAACTTTAAAATTAAAAATATCTATCTTTTTTAAATCTGGTAATAACTCTATAATATGGAGATAGTAAATACGTGGCTTCTTTAATAAGAATGACAAGTAAAAAACACTTTTGTGCAGTTTACTTGTTTTGTGCATTTTTTTTAATACATACATAAGTGCGCCATCTTTGTAGATCTCTTCGATTATATTAAAGGTGCTATTAGCATTAAGAATTAGTTTGGTGTGTTGCTTGGAAGTTTGAGAACTTTCTTCATGAAGTATCTTTGGAGATTATCCACTGCATCAAAATAACTAAAACCCCATATTTGTACTGCATATGATTGTATAGATCTACATACAGCTAAAAAAAGTTTCCATTTCATTTTTAAATTAATATCATTCTTTCGTTTAAATCATTAATATATAGCGCAAATAACAATGACATCAAACAACCTTGTTTCACTCCGGATTTAGTATCGAAGTATTCAGTATATGGCACCACTTAAGCAAGTTGGATTGTCTTGGAAAAGAACTTATAAAACTACAGAGAAAACAATATAAGGCTATAGGAATCGCCCTAGGGTCATGAGTTCCACACATGGGTTAGTCCTGAAACAAGAGTCTGCGGCGATACCGAAACATGAGAGATTTTCATTTCTAGCGGACAGATACATCACCCGAATTATAGACAACAAGAATCACACTGCTTCAAAATATATTCGACAATTTAACAATTTCAATTTCAATTTGAGTTTTTATTGAGACTTAAACATTTAGATCACAAAAGAGATGAGTAAAGTTAACAGGAATGTACATAACTTAAAACTATATCGTATTGTTCTAATAGACATTAATGAGATCTGTGTTATAACGCTACCGGATTATATAATCAAATCATTATATAATCAGAGAGAGAGAATTCTTACGTCGAATGATAAAACATAAAATTATATTGCTCAAAGTATAATAAAAATTTACATTAACTGTTGAGGAGTTAATATGATAACACTTAAAACTAGACTAAAACTAAGACAATAAAAACATAGGGACGGAAAAAGGTTTCCACCATAACTATAAATAACCCCACGATCGCCCGGTGGTGTTTGGAATGATTCCCACACTCTTAACCAAAGTTTGGTTTTAAGTTTAGGCCTCATAGAAAACATCCCGCCCGAAGCTGGGTTTATGAGTCTACAATTAGCCCCTGTTGGACCCTTTAACTGAATGAGAGTAAAACTCTGGTAGGTGGTATTCTTTGAGGGATGTTAATATTCTAACGGTTTCATGTACAAGTCCAATAGGGGACATATACAGGCTATTGGACCAACCAAAATCTTTTTGAGAACTGAAAACGTCTCTCAATAAACTGTTCCCGTAGTTCTTAAGGCGATTTACAAACTTTTCAGTCAATTTAGCGAATACGAAGCAAGAGGTTGAATTTTGGCTTTCTCATAGATAACGGAGTTCAAATATCTCTTTACAAAACTTTCAACGTTCGCGTTAACACAGAGTCTCAAACAGCTTCTTTCCAAAATTTCCAACTCCGTCATCACTGTTGCCGATATTGAAAACCATATGGGAAAGTCATAAAGCATCGCAGAACGAATGTAAACCTTGTAAATAAGTAATTTGGCCCTTTGACTCAGGTGTCTCTTTATTAAAAGTTTCTTCTTTGCAATTCTTCCATGCTCATTAAATTTAAACAGCTTGTTAAATGTAACCCCAAGGTACTTTATTCGATTCCTAAAGGGAATAGGTGACCCATTCAAAGAAAGATTCCGAATTCTACTTTTCCTCACTAAAACACGGGGACCCTTGCCCGAGGCATTGCGGAGACAGATAGCCTCTGATTTAAGGGTATTAATTTTAACTAGCAGATTCCAGCCCTCGAAATTCGAGTGCAAATTCTTGGCATTTTTATTTTTTCATTAACAAATTTAATAAACACACACATAGCATTGCATAATTTTATGTATGTGTTAGTAGCAACTTTAACTGCAATTTACTCAAAATGAGGGCTAAAAAGAAATACCTTTCAAATAATATACGTTTGGTCAAAATCGGGATAAAACGGTAGAACAAAATATCGGTCACAAGAAATCGCCTAGCCTATTAATATTATAGATACCCCAATTTCTATAAAATTCATCAATTAAAAGAAGATGGTTTTGGACTTTCACTAAAGCAATCTGCGGATCTGTATCATGTGCATAGACTTCGTTTTGTAAGTAAACCAAGGCGTCAGCAGATGAATGGCCTCGTTTGAAACCAAATTGATACTTAGATATTGAATCATAAATGTGAGAACATTCTAGTTTCCCTTTAATTACTCTTTCGAGTAATTTTTCAATGTTCGATAACATTGAAATTGGACGAGAATTGTTAATTTGAAAGTCATTTGGCTTTTTTTTGATGGGGTATATTTTCGCAATTTTCCATGTCTTAGGGAAATAACTATTATTTATACAATTATTAAAAAGGATGAAAATCACCTCTACTGCGGATAACGGTAATTTTTTTTATTAAGAAGTTAGACAAATAATCTAGGCCCGAAGATCTTTTCGCGTTAAGAGATCTAATGATTTCAAAAAAATCTGAAGTATTTGTGAAGTGGTTACGATCATCTGGCGATAAAGCATTCGTCGAATCAGTAAACTCATAAATATTGGCTGTGCGACTATTAATAAAACCACAGAGTTAGGAACCTCTAATGTATCGACTCTATCTGTAGTAACAAAATTATAAACGTTTGAAAGGTGCTGTCTGAAATGTTCTACTTTTACGGAGTCTTCGGTATAAATGTTCTACTATTACTCCATCGAAAAATTTGGATTTTCCATTGCCGGTGAATTTAAAAATTTCTTTAAAAGCCCTAGGACCAGGCCCTCCAAACGATTATTAAACTCTTTTGTTTGATGTATTTCAACAAGTTCTTTGATAATAGTTTTAAGCAGTTGAGTTTGACCTCTAATCCGTCTGTATTCGTCTGAACTTCTGTTCCCGTTACGGTGAAAAAATTTCTTTAATTCCTTTTGCCAGGCATACTTGACTTTAAAATGCTTTTTAATATGTTCTGGTACCACAAAACGCCTGCTTTTAATTTCAATTTCATCGGAGTGTCTATCCACTTCTGAGTTAATACAATCATTAAAACGTATGATGATTTCATCAATTTCATCGTTAACTAAGTTTCTGTCACTAGGTGTATTCAGACTTAAAATATTACATTGAACATCATTACGAAAGTCTTTCAAGTTTGTCCTCTAAAAAGATCTATAAAATCTTGGGGGAGAAGGATTTAAATCAAAGTCTGAAAATTTAAATGTCAATTTCAGAGGGTAATGATTCGAAAGCGTTGGTAGGCTTATTATATGGAACATCCCATTAGCTAAGTCAACCATATTTGTACTGATTAGAAAATGGTCCAAAAATGATGGGCCTCCTGGAAAGGACGGAGTTGCATCACAAAATCTATTAAAGTTTGTACCCGATAAGTTTAACCAGTCATTGAAGCTTTGACCGTTTATATTATCGATTAAATCGCCCCAGTGAACATTTCTGGAGTTAAAGTCCCCTCCAATGTAGGCACCATCATATGATATAGAATAGCTTTGAATCGAGTCAAGACTAGAACGCATATCATTACTGAAAAAATTTGAGGGAATATAAACACTGCCTAGCAAGGACTTTTTGACTTGACTTGCAAACGATAATTTAATTTCAATAAAAGTGTTTAGAAATTTAAAATTTGGAACACTTACAGTATTATACTTATTGCCGTGCCTTGGCTAGAAAAATCTCTGATTACATTATAGTTTTCAAAGATAATTTTGGAATTTCTACGAAATCGAGTTTCCTGTAGGAAACAAACATAGATTTTCTGAAAGTTAAGTATTTTAATTAATTTTAAACCTCTACTTAATTCAACTAACGATCTTGGATTAAAAGTGATAAAATTTAAATTATTTCGGGCCATATGCCGTACTCTTTTCTTGCCATCGCTAATGACAATGTTTTATATGAGGATAGAAAATTTTAAACTTTCGATTCTAAAGTTTGGATTTCAGATTCTCTAAAATATTCGCCTACCATAATAAATTCCTCTACAATTGGGGGCAATTTTTGTTCACTATTAGCTTTATAATTATGCTCAGAATGAATCAGGCTGGCAAAAGACCTTCTTTCGTTAACCGCTTGAGTTTTCCCTATAACAATTTTAACATTGTCCTTAATTTCCTGCCTTTTATTTCTGGCCTAGACTACTAATTCCCTTTTTATCTTTATGAAACTTTTATATGCAGAACACCCTTTGTAGTTAGCGGCAAGACCAACTTTATTGCAATTTATGCACGTAGAAGCCGTTTCGCCCTTTATTATGCTACAGAAATCGGGGTCATGTTTCCCATTACATTTCACACCCTTGAAACTAGAATTACAGTTTCGGGCTGAGTGTCCCCATAGCTGACATCTAAAACATTGAATCTCTCTTCTCTTCAATCTTGGAGACTCCCATTTGACACACTGGTAAATTGTAATTTATTTATGTCATTTACTTTCTTACCCTGTGCCAAGGTTACAATAAACAAGCCGGTATCAAAACCATTTTTAGTGGAAAAATTTGTAACTAATTTATTAACTTTTTCAACTGTATTTGGTAAAGCCTCATCAAGAGCTGTTTTAATTTCAGACACTTCCGTCAAAAGTGATACAAACCTCTTAAAATAACCGTTACTCTTCTTAACTCGGGAGGAGTAAATGAGTATGACTTAATATTTTGATCTCTTAAAATATCTATCATTTCCAGATGGGCAGATAGATCCTCAAAATGAGTTTACTTTTATTCTGAGACGAATTAGCAATTTTATAAACAACCTTGGGTGTTCTCTCATTTAGCTGGTCTACAAGCTTTTTAACATTGACGCCATGCAAAATTATTGGAGCACAAAATTTTTTCCTACCAGACCTACCAGTCTTTCTCAACATTCTTACCATTATTGACATTCAAATTTGGAGATCCTTTGTTTGTCGTGTCACCTTCATTTACTTCTACATTTATACTCCCCAGTATCTCAAATCGGTTACGCGAAATTTTTGTAGATCCAAAATTGGAAAGATCTACATACATTCGTCTTTAATATTTTTTTCTGATTGTGCGTGACAGCTAAGCCATCTACGTTACTTTTTGCTTTTTTTGATTTGATCTCAAAAAAATCTTCGTTGCTGCTGTAAATATCCATATCGGTCGCCAACTGTGTAGGAATCCCAATTCGTCGCATTAAATCACCTATAATAACATTGCTGTTCCCACCAATTTTATCCGATGGCACGTTATTAGAAGATGGTATCGGCTATACAAGGCCAGGTGACTCACTACCTATAACGTTGAATAGTAATGTATACTTCTTCAGAAGCGAAGTAAAATAGTTTTCTTCTTAC
Organism: Cordilura impudica; assembly: GCA_963682025.1. Taxonomy (NCBI): domain Eukaryota; kingdom Metazoa; phylum Arthropoda; class Insecta; order Diptera; family Scathophagidae; genus Cordilura; species Cordilura impudica. The sequence continues at coordinate 148,715,859 of OY821518.1, read as the reverse complement.
TCAGAAAAAATTCAGTAAGACAATATTCTTATTTTTTTGACTGTAAAATTTTCCTTTATAATTATTTCAAATAATTAATATTAAATATATTTTTTCAACAACTTTTTTTTTTATAATGAAAACAACACGACTGCCTTCTATGAAATCCAAAGTGTGAATCGGACAATTTAACAAAAAATATAGGAATATACCAACTTGTTTTGAAAGTTTTGAATTTAAAAGTACAACTTACCAGATTGAGAAATATGAAAAATTGTTCAAATGCCAATTACTGAGGCTTCATTCTCACTTAATAATGTTTGGCCATTCTTGAGGACCTTCCCATACTTGAATCACTTCTCTTTATAAAAGTAATCAGGCAATAGCAACGTTTAACAACACTAAATTCATCCTTACATTCAGAGAACAAAGAATTAATTATATGAACTAAATCATACCGGCTTTACAGTACACATTCTCTGCATACCCGGATATATGGTTATCGATGATAATGTGTATGTGGACTAAATTGCTGTAAATCATTCAGACACAGGAAACTATCCTGAAGTATGTTCCAACTATTTATGATCAGATCATAAGACGAATGATGTTCCAATGTGTGTGCCAACAGAAGAAGAAGATTGTAGAAATGAATCATATTAGTCCTCAGTTTTGAAATACTTGCAAATGCGTTAAACTTCATATGGAACTTTCTTATTAAGATCTTAACCTGGTCAAGATAACTTAGCTAATCTGGAAAGAGGACATATGTATTTTAATTAAAAAAACGCAGTTTTTTTGGGTGAGTCATGATATTTTTATTGCATTGCAAAGTTAACATGCTCCTATTATGTTATGGAATAAAATATCCGGCATATGGCCCCCACGGCACTGAACGTAGGCCCTTGCTATTTTCATGAAATTTTCGGTTTTATCTAACCGATGACGCGCTAGATCTCGGCATTGAGCTCAGGAATTGTTTGTGGTTTTCTTACATAGATCTGAGTTTTCAAAACTCCAAAGAAAGAAATCGCACGGCGTTAAATCGCACGATCTTGGCGACCAATGGCATTGGTATTTTGGAAGATGATTCGGTCTGGAAATCATTGCCCCAATAAAACGTTTATTACGTGTGCGATACGACACATCGTTCACCCCTGATATTTTAGCAACTTGTATGTAGTTCACCAGTTCTATTTAAACAATCCGCAAACACACGTTTAAAACATCAGCAAAAGTTCACGATAACTGGACAGTTTCATCAAAAATAGCTAAAAACCTCAATTACTGATTTGTAAGTACTTAAAATTATGGTGAAATCCTAATTTATTTTTTAATAATTTCATCAAACGTCGCACAGTGGCGCCATTTGAGTTTTTGCGTTGCAAAATCATACCTTTTGGACCAATTGAGATAATCAAACAACTTAAAAGGTATATGATAGATAATTGCTCAACATATGAAATAAATATTTTAACAAGGTGCTATGCCTGCTTACTTATGGGTTATCAAATTTGAAATTTGTTAGCGGCATGAAAAAATCAAATTTAATAAATTTTTCAAATTTATTTTTTCATATTGCTTCAAAAAAATTATCACAATTAATAACAGAAGGTATATCTACATCTTTTCTGAACTATAATTATTGGATTCTAACTCTGTATGGTCCATAAGATCCTGCACATTGATTTTCACAGAAATTTCCGAAACTGCCGTATGCAGTGGTCCTGCATTTTTTGGCTGTCGAAATGTGTAAAATATCAGCACCGTGTCGCATTAAATATGCCCTCATAGTTGTCCTTGGAAAGTTCTAAGTACATAAACAAAACCAAAGCTTCTTCGGAATCATACGTTTGAAGGTGTGCATTTGGGAGCGTGGGAATGATCTCTTTAATCCTTTTAAGCCGCAGTGAGTTTGCATCAGCAACAGATTTTGTAATCTGCGACCTAAATGTGTCATTGCTCTATGTATATTTAATAGACAGCGCTTCCGATAAATGGTCCTTGGTAAAATCGTTGGTGGCATCGGCAAGTTTCCTCTTTCTTGTAAAATTTGAACACTCCTACTTTTTGTGGCCTTCCTCTTGCACATCCGGTTGTTGTGGTGGATTCATCTTCTGGCAATGTATCCTCATTAAGCCAGTCCTCGTATTTGGAGTTGAATTCTCTGTAGATTATCGTATAAGCTATCAAGTTCTTCTACAGCAGCTTTTACCTCTAGCAGTCGAATTAGCAGCTGTGAGCAGCTGCACTTTATTGAATTAGGTAAAGGAATAATCAAAGAACATACATAGTTATAAAAATTTATAAATTTTTTCTATTTTCCATCAAAGTTGAAAAATAGTGAAAAAAATAGACAGTTGGTAAATAGCTATTTACCCTTGCTTTTTAATATCGTCTTAGATGTAAGGTAATGTGCTGCAATACAGTTAACACCAACAAGTTTCGCATAGAGAACATTGAACTAGAAGAAGTCTCGTCATTTTGCTACCTAGGCAGCATCTTAACAAACACAGGTGGCTCCAGCAAAGATGTAGCGTACCGAATCTCAAAGGCCAACCAAGCATTCGGTAGTCTTCGTTCAGTATGGAAATCTTCTGTCATATCTAAAAGAACACTTAGATCGCTATCTTTAACTCTTGTGTCAAGTCTGTGTTCCTCTATGCATGCGAGACGTAGAATACGACAGAACACCACGTAAACTCCCTACAAGTGTTTATTAATCGATGTCTCCGAAGAATATTAAAAGTTTTCTAACCTAACACCATATGTAATACGGAGCTCTGGGGACAAACAAATCAGCGGCCAATCCATATTGATATCTTGAATCGAAAATGGCGCTTGCTTGGTCACACGCTGCGCAGGTCTTCAGATGACACAGCTAAAATTGCCACTGACTGGAACCCACAGGGTATGACACGAAGACAACTGAACATCGAAGTCAGCCGTAGTGATCTAAGCTGGAGAGAAGTCAAACTAATATCATCAAACCGAACCGAATGGAACAGATTCGTTGTGGCCCCTTGTTCCCAATAGGAACCACAGGACATAATATATATATAAAATATATTTACCTGGAGAAACACAAAGCAGTTAAATTTTTTTCTATAATATACTGAATAAATACATAAATCAAGAGAAACAATAAATTAACGATTAATTACCTAGTTTTTTTTTCGTAATTGTGTGTTTTTTTGAAAACTGAAAATCGGTCAACTTTATATCATTATATCTTCTAAATTAAAAATCTGAGGTAGCAAACTTGTAATCTTTGAACAATTTCCTATAGGAAGAGTTTATTATGAAATTTTTGATTTTTGCAACACAATTTCTTCTAAGAACGCCACTGTGCGTCGCTTAACCATTTAGTTAATTTTTAGCTGACTAAGGAGATTGTTGGAAATTTTTTAAATATAATTGAGAAACAGTCGAAAAACACGAATTTATTTTATATGTAGAAATAAATGCAGCATTCCAATTTTTTTTATTGCAATACATATTTAATGGTCAACAGGAAAACAAACAAATCAACAAATAAACGAACATTTCAAATATTGAAAAAAGTAATAAATTCTTATCAAGCGACATCCGAAAGAGAAGAAAAACAAACTGAATAATTGCTTTAACAAACAACAAATTTACAAGGGTCCAGGCTGGCAGGCAGGCAGCTTAAGAAACAGCCATACGATCAGCTAGTTATTCGTTCGATCTAAATACAACAACCATAAAAATACAAATCCAAAGAGGACGTTTGTAAGTATGTGGAACTATACATGTAGATCATGTACATATATATAAGAAGTTTTGGGAACACCAACATACAATGGCATCCTCCTATTAAGGGCTCGAACATTTTCATCCAATCTTCTTGTACTATGTACATGTTTAAACTCATATGAGTATATACATACATACATATGTACGAGTATGTTGCATTGTTTTCTCTTGATTCAATATACTAAACAAACAGATACTGAATGAATCGGTGTATGGAGCATTTAGTATATGTGATTGGTGTGGTAATGATGAGAATAATAGTGATATGGGGAGTTTATTTGTTGCGTTGGTGCCATCGTGTGTCCAGAAGCGCCAGGAGCACCCAAATCCAATTTAGGTGTCTTGTGTACATGTTCATAAGTTGCTTGTAAATGTTTTAAAATGTTTCATCACAGAGCAGCCGAATTTCATTAAGTTATTGGGGGAAGGTATGCTTACCAGCTTGAATTTCACAGTTAAAACTACAACTAAATGTATGAATGACTATATGAATATGTTTTAAGTTGAAGCTTTCGATTGCCGTATGTCTGGTAGTACATTAAGGGCCCCAACAATGGTAAAGTAGTTACTGAACGCTGTTTTAGCGTTATTGTGGATATTTACAAGTAGAGGAACCAGAATAATGATAATATAAATAATTTATCTGGGGAAGCTGCTGATTTATCTATCCGTCGATCCTACTGATTATGTGTAGTTGAAGTCAATGAACTTTGCAAAAAGAGAATATCTTATAACTATTAGCAGCGCAGATTATATGAAGTTGTTTCAGACTCTATTTTAGTTATTTTCGATGTGAAAATTTTTCTACCATCATATCTTAATATATAGTAACGCTCTGAAATGCGGTATGATTAATACTTCATTTCACAATATTATTATTTATGCTTTTAAGTATTAATATAAAAACTTATATCGCATTAATTTTACATGCTTTTACGTAAAAAATTATATCTTTTTAAAAAAGTACCTTTCCCAAAAAAGTTCCATTTCTTAAAAAAGTATTAGTATTCATATAAGTTTAATATCATGTAAATAAAAAATGTTTATTTTCTTGAAAATGTATATTTTTTTTTAAAAAAAAGTACCTCTTAAAAAATTACCTTTCCCAAAAAGTAGCTTTTCCAAAAAATGTCCTTTTCTTAAAAAAGTACATTGGTCGATTTGAAATTGGCGATTTAGATGCCTTACAACTAATTAGTTTCTACATACATATTTTGTTTTTAAATTGGTAAAAATGTCAAAGGCACTACTTGGCGACTTTAATATACCGACAACATCTTGGATAAACTTAGATGATACTGATTTCTTAGTTCCAATTACCCAAACTAATTGGAGTCATGATTTCCTTAAATCTCTTGCTGATATGTGTGTTTTCCAAATAAAAGACGTTCCTAACTGCGATCATACAATGCTGGATCTCGTGTTCGTAAATAACCCTACACTATTTAGTGTAATTAGAACAAGTCCGTTAAGTTTTCCTGAGGATTGTCATCATCCAACACTTTTAATATCCACACCACTTCCACAGAGACCTAATATTTCTAGTTTTTCTGAATCATTGTGCTTTAAACGAACTAACTACCAAATGTTAAATCAATTACTATCTGACTATAACTGGCTTGAAATCATTTCATTTTCAAACGATGGAAGTAATTTTGATCAGGTAATCGAAACTTTTTATAAGATAATTTCAACAAATATAACGAAAACTGTTCCTTTAATAAAAATAGCTAAGGTAAATGCTCCTCCATGGAATAAAATCACATTAGCATGGTTGAAAAATCGGAAAAACTGGCTCTATAGGAAATTTAAGAAAAGTAATAACCAAATTGATCAAAGTCTATATATTATAGCTAGAAGTCATTATAACCTAGAAAATCAAAAATGTTACGATAGTTATCTTAGTAAAATGAATTCAATTATAAAAAAAAATCCAAAAATGTTTTACAACTTTGTAAATTCTAAACACAAAATTTCATCATACCCAACCACTATGAAAATGAATGGTACTGTCCTTTCAAACGATGTTGATATTGCAAATGTTTTTGCTGAATTCTTTGTGTCCACATTTTCCACAATGGAGTTAAACAACACACGATATCCCTATGATATTCCAAGGCTGACATCAATTAATATTTCATCCTTAGATGTGTTGACTGTTCACTTAATCCGGGTCCAGATGGTATTCCCAGCTGTATCTTAAGAAATTGTGCTGAAATATTGGCTACCCCGTTAACTCTTATATATAATAACTCTCTTAAATTCGGCTTCTTTCCAAAGTGTTGGAAAAATTCATTTATTATTCCTCACTACAAATCTGGTAGCCGCAGTGATGCTACTAATTATAGAGCAATTGCAAAGCTTAATTCTATACCTAAACTTTTTGAGAAAATTATAACTCATATATTATCACACGAAATGTCATCAATTCTATCACCAGCTCAACATGGCTTTTGCAAAGGACGGTCTACGACTACTAATCTAATGGAATTTACTTCCTATATAAACTCTGGATTTTGCAAAAATAAACAAACTGATGTTATATACACGGACTTTAGCAAAGCTTTTGATAAGGTTAGCCATGATCTACTGCTAGCGAAACTTGATGTTATTGGATTCTCCGGGAACTTCTTAAAATGGATTCTGTCGTACTTAAAACATCGTAAGCAATGTGTAATTTTCAATAACTCGAAATCGAAATATATAGATGTTACTTCCGGTGTCCCTCAAAGGAGTCACCTTGGACCTCTCCTATTTTTACTGATTATTAATGATCTACCAAAGTCTATTCAATATAGCAATACTCCATATCATAAACAATGAAGTCAGTATACGTCTCCAGTCTGACTTAAATAGCTTCTACAAATGGTGCAATGTCAACTTAATGGAATTAAATCTAAAAAAATGTCAGTCTATGACCTTCTCTAGATATTCGCCATCTTCGAACGACTATGTCATCCATGACACAAAACTAAACTCAGTTGAATCGTTCATAGATTTGGGAGTTCATTTTGATAAAAGACTAAGTTTTAATTCTCACGTAACAATGACTGTTAATAAGGCAAATGGTGTTTTATCTTTTATAAAGCGTTGGGCAAAGGAATTTAATGATCCTTATATAACAAAAAATCTATTCACGTCTTTGGTCAGGCCGATACTTGAATACGCATCAGTAATCTGGGATCCACAGTACAATGTTTTCAGCAAAAAACTTGAATCAGTTCAGAAACAATTCTTATTATTTTGTCTTCGATATCTTGAGTGGAATGCGGAATTGAGTCTTCTACTGTATCGCAGTCGTTTGGCTCTAATAAAGCTTCCAACTTTGAAAAGTAGAAGGATCATTTCTAATATAACATTCTTCCTCAACCTGGTTCATGGTAAAATTGATTCTGAATGCCTTCTTGGAAAAATTTGTATAAATGTCCCTAACAGACAACTTCGATCGTATGAGCCGGTTTACCTGAATTTCCACAGATCAAATTTCATTAATTTCGATCCATTCCGAAGAATTTGCACCGAAGTGAACAGACACTATACTTTAATTGATTTATCAGATGATGTTGATGTTATTAAAAGAAGATTAACGACATATTTGAACTCTAATGATTATGTTTATAACTGTATTTAAAGTCGGTATTATTTTTATAAAATATTTTTGTAAATATTGCTCAGCTGTTGCTTTATTGTAGCTGAATTAAATAAATAAATAAAAAAAAATGTTAACATACTTCAGCCAATGTCATAATAAAGTTAATAAAGGAAATACTTCTATTCCGATTTTTAGAATTTTTTTTAAAAATGTAGTACTTTTATTGAGATAACTTCCCATTAACCGAAACGAACTGATCATGGGCAACAAAGGTCGACGGTGAACTGGGACCCCTGTTGGGTTATTGTCGTAAATCACACATTTAAATATTTATGCTTTTTTCCTACTCAATTCAATAATGAACGATTCATTTTAATTCAGAGTGGAGCAAATCGACTCTGCATAACTGTTGTACGTCAGAGTAAAGTCTGTTCGTGGTCGCAGCACTGTGTATATCATTGATTGGGGATACACACTGACGCATAAATGCCATCATCAGTACCACAAACAATGTTACTGGAGTCAGTTGTGAGATAATTAAAAGAATTTAATTTCCCTTTTTATTATATTTTAATTTATTTTGGTGTAAATCATGTAGAAAACGGGCCTATAGGCCAAAAGGAAGTTAAGATTTGCTCAACGGATGACGAAAAGAAAAAAATTTAAAAAAGGAACCCAACTAAATTAAAGTTTATTTCATATGTGAGTTCGATCAATTGGTCGCACACTTTGTTTTTTTTTTTTTTTGTTTCAAAGTTGTGCCATGAATCGAGTTTAAATAAAACTGCGCTTTTTGTTGTTTAGTGCAGTAATAATAAATTAAGTAGTCTGTTGATGAACCTTTATATACATAAATAAACACACACACTAACACACTGACACAAATAAACAAATTCAATAAATTAACAAAACATGTGAAGAAACAGAATATAAATAAACAAAATTGGATTTCACAGTTTGTGGTCCAAAAAATTTATCATAATTTTTAACAAAAAGTCGTATTTTCCATCATAGCTACTCGTACTTGTACATACTGATACAAACGTAAAAGTTCTACAATGTAATCTCTTTAAACAGACCTTTAAAGTGTGATATATTTTCGAAAATATTCCTTATACTAATTAGCGAAGGATCAATGTCAAATATCGAGTCGAAAAGACTTTTGTAGTAATTACACTCATTCGTTGCATATTGATGAATTGAATACGGATCCCCACAAGCGACGTAGTTTGCTACCGTAGTGTATTTAGTTAAAATAAATATATGTTGATTTTTTTTTGGGCTGAAATATTTCGTAATGTAGATCTTATTAAGGAAAAAATATTTATAAAATGTTCAAGTTCTGAATAAGAAAAATTTTCAAATACATTTTTCTTTTTATTTTCTTCTAAAATCTTAAAAACTGTATTAATGATTTAAAATAAATTTCGTTACTTAGTCGACTTTTAAAAGATTTTATATTAAATTAAAACTAGTAAGAAAATTATAGTCGGTCTAGTCTGAACATAGACCGATTCTCACCAATTTCAATAGCGTTCATCCTATGGCCGATAAAAGCTTATATACCAAATTTCATCGAAATATATTCATATTTGCGACCTGCAGTTTGATTACAAGCTTTACATGGACACACAGACGGACGGACGGACGGACGGACATCGTTAAATCGAATCAGATAGTGATTCTGATTCGATCGGTATAATAAAAGATGGGTCTAGGTCAAATATTTTTGGTAGTTACAAACAGCAGCACAAAGTCATTATACCCAAACCACATAGTGGTATGGGGTATAAAAATATCATTGAAAATCTTTACTTGTTTTCTATTTATTCTTCCCGTATTCACACATCAATACGGATTGATTGAGGCGTTTTACTACATGACATTTGAATAAAGAGTCAACCTACTGTTCAATAATGAACCCGTAATTTTAATATTTAAACATGTAAATAAATGCATATTTTACATAACCATGTTAGTTTAAGGCCTAGTTGCTATAGCTTTAAATATTTAGAATATTAATTTTATATTCTAATGTTAAAAACTAAATAAATAAATAAAATAAAATAAATTTTTGTGTCTACTGTTATTATATTTATTATACCAAAAAGGGGATTTTAAGCGATTATTTTATAAATTACAATAAATATAATTTATTTTTGCTTGACTTTTATTCAAAAACAAAAAGTCTCTTTCTATTTAATTTAAAAATACATGCTTATAAAATGCATATACTCCTATATATAACATACAATGTATATACAGATTATTCAAAATTAAATTCAAGTTTAATTTCCGTAGATGAAATAAAATTAAATCTATTTGTTCTTAGAAAGTTGTTAAGCATTGAATACATCAAAAAGGAGTGGTGGTTGGATATTATGGTCAAAACCCTCCACAATTTTGTAGAGTCAATGACAATCGAATTTTCTATTCTTACGCTAGTTTTATAATCTGATACCATTGTAAAAGAATTTTACTACTATCGAATATCATTATTGAATTAAAAATTAGTTTTATACTTAGATTTTTGATTTTCAAGTATTTCTAAATTAAGTATCCAAACTACGAGTATTCGAAATTTGGCCTCTTTATAATCAAAGATAAGTTCTTGTGGAAAATGAGAAAATATAACATTATCAGTTAAACGAAAGGAGTTTGAAAGTTCAAGTTTTCAATACGTATTATTATTTAAAAAATTTTTTTTTTTTTCGAAATTTTAATAATCAATGTGAGAACTTTTTTCTTCTTCAACTTTAAATAATCTCTTTGATACTGAGTTCAATTAATTTGCCAAGATGTTTGGTTGGATCTTATTTCACTCCCAAAAAGAAGTCTTTCTTACGTCTTCAACCGAATCATATTTGTTATTTTGGGTGTAAACAAGTCTAGTCAGCACGCCGACCAGTTCATAATCTCAACGGAACATATTTCCAAAAACGGTTTTGTTTTTGTTAATTTGTCATTTCCTATTTTCCCCTGAAAATGCTACTAGACTTCTCTCCTATACCTCAATGTATGTGTTGTTCATTCCTGAAGTCACAAATTGTAATTCGAGCGTGCTCGTTTATTGATAGTACCGTTACCAAAAGTTCTCTTGGAAAATAAAGGTGATTATTTTCTTAATTCATGCCAGTAGTATCGGAATCCGTCATGTCCACATAATTAAACTAGCAGATTCCAGCCCTCGAAATTCGAGTGCAATTTCTAGGCAGCTTTATTTTTCAACTTAGCCAATTCACAAACCAACACTTTTATGGTTTATTATTATTGTGACTGAAGATAACAAACTCATTAACAAAAACATAAACAAATTTAATAAAACACACATAGCATATGTATAATTTTATGTATGTGTTAGTAGCAACTTTGAATGCAATTTAGTCAAAAGAAAGTAAAAAATTTAAAAATCTGTAAATCTGCAAAACGGTTAAAAATAGATATCTTTAAAATAATATAGTTTGGTCAAAATCGGGATAAAAAGATAGAAGAAAACATCGGTCACAAGAATTCGCTTAGCCTATTAATATTATGGATTTCTTTTCGTCTGAAAATATAATCTTTTATAAAAAAATAAAAATTAAAAAGATTAATTCTAAAAACTAATTTTTTACAAACTAAGTCCCAGTCGGAATCAAAATTATTTAACATAAATTGATACAGATTTTACGATAATTTCCGAAATCGTCAAACCCCTTTTTTGCATTGGACTGATAAGTTGCTCGCATGAAACAAACTTGCTTTGCTAATAATCATTCGTTTGTAACAGTCCGATAGTTTTATACTTTTTGCCATACTTATCTTGATTTTTCAAAAACGATGCAATAACACGATTCGAACGACCGAAAAGAACACAAGATCACGACATGAGAAATGATAAACGCAATTTTACTCCATTTGCTTTAGTTTAAGAAGTAAGTATATTATCCGGTCCGTGTGTATATGTGCTGTCGGGCGGTGTAACATATACAACGACAATTAACTCTATATGGAAAGTTCTAGATATTTTAGAAAATCATTAATTTAATATTTTTATACAGTTAAACTTAAAATTTTCGGGTTTCTTTTTAACACTAGTTGAACTAGAACAGAGTTGCGCAAAATTAATTAATTAATTTGTTGTTGTATTACTGAGCAAGAGAGAGCACTGCACTGTAAAACAAATTGAGCGATTAAAAAAAATTCTGTGTCATATTTATCATAAAATCTGTTTTATCTGTTTCATAAAAAAATTTTTGTTTCATATTTATTAGGCTCTATATATATTTATATGTCTGAAATTAAATCTTCCATATTAATATATTTATGGAAGTTTCGTATTAATCTAATATCTCTTAAATATATATGTTTGTTCCCTTAACTCCTGCAAGGAGCATAGGGCCGTAATATTTCTTATATATGATGAAGTTATTCTGTTACTTTGCTTTGAATAAATGAATGTCATATCAAAAAAAAAACAAATAGTTTCGTTGATTTCCTCTCTTTTCCTCTTTTTCAATTTAAAAAAAATATTTCTATAAAAGAACTCTTCTCTTTTCTAGTAATTAAATTTATTCATACTACTATGAAAAATGTCTTTTTATAACATACTAGATATAACCCGGTGTGCTTCGTTAACCCCCCCGCATCGTAATGAAAGGGCTCACGCAAAATCCCAAGGCTGTCACTATTACAGTACTTTAGATATATGACGTTTAATATTTATTTAGTATGGAGGTGCCACGCCCTAAATATTTTATAACATAAAAGGCATTGGATGTAACCAAAAGCTTTTTTTTACCATATAATATTGTTTGAATGTCATCATTTATTCCTTTCTGTGCATCTGAAAAAAAAAAAGTTAATACAGTTAATGCACTCGTCGCTGTCTCTTTGATGACTAAATTAAAGAGCATAATGCATGAAACACATAGACGACTGCGGCTACACGACAACACGACTACAAATGCTGCTGTAGTCGTGTAGTAAGCTACTAAATTTTTTTGCAAACGACAGCAACATATAAGAACAATATAACCAGCTGTTTTTATACAAATTCATTTTTATTTCCGTAGCGCCAATTACATTTTTTTACTTTAAAAAATAGAAAAACATGCATGATTCTATATAAACTTGACTTAAATATACAATTATTAATTTATAATGCATTATTATAACGTAAAAATAAATAAATAAATTTATTTAACCCCTTTTGATTATTAATCGAATTATAGCATTCCATTTGCGATTTTTTTTTAACATAATCAAATATTTCATAGCACTAATTTCTTTTACATATTTTGTTATATTGTCAACACCAGCCAACAAAAATAGAAATTATCCTAAGTTGACTACAGCGACAAAAGCTGCCGTGCAGCCATGTAGCTGTGTTGGTGTCAAAATAATCGTTTTCATATAAACGTGTGTATTTTATTTTTGACAGGCTGTAGTCGTGTAGCCGCTGTCTTCTATGTGTTTCATGCATAAGAATATGTGTGAACTAAACCATTGTTTACATAAACTCCGGCCACACTGCAGCATGATGACAAAACTTAAATTGTTTTTCCAATTTTGTGTTCTAAACAGAAGCAACATTATTTTTGCAAAGTTTTTAATTAGGTTGCGCAGCAGTTAATGGGATCCATCAAGGCAAAAACACGGACTTTTATTAAAGTTTTAGTTTATTTTTAAATTATTTTTTTTTATATATAAAATCAATTCGTAGTTTAAAATTTTTTAGTCGTTTATTTCATTAAAAAAATATTAAAAACTTTATGCGGCCGGATTTCAAGTGAACAATGCTCTAGTAAAAGCACAATTGTGCTATGAAATGCGCATCCCTATCTTTATCTTCTTTTCTTTCCTTTTATTGAGGCTTATTTTTTCGATAACAATATGATGCAATTGTCAAAAGCTTAAGTTTAATTTTTAGAGCTGTTAATATATTACTTTAACACACTATGTGAAAATGCTACTTGCAGAATAATAAAAAGAATTGTACTTGTACTGTACTGTTATACAGCGTAAGCTGTTAAAAAAGATATAAGTAACACTTAATAATATTATACACAATAAAAATTACAGCTCTGTTCCACAAAGTATTACGTTGTGCAAATATTGAAATCTATCACAGATATGTAAATCACAGTAATCGAGTTCACCAATGGTGAAAGAAAAAATTATTCAAATAAGCTTATAATACATATTATAATTCCATCACAATATTAAAGGAATACTCATTAAGCAAATTTCAATGTAGTCATCAATCAATTAATCTAACTGTCGGTTTGAAAGTGAAAAAAATGAAATAAAAAAGGATGGAGTAAAATTATATCGTACCCTATGTATCCCCGGATTGGCCCTCTAAATATCCGGCAAAGAGCAAGGGTTCAAATATATCGCTGAATAATCCTCCAAAGTAATCCCAACCGGCGAGAGGTAATTAGTATCTGACCAGATGGTATTGAACTCAAGATCATGTACTTAATCAGGGTATTTTCATGTACGACCAATTTGTTAACAAATCTCCTCAGAAGAAAAATGCATATTTACAGAATGAAGTTGCTGCTGATTCTTTGTAGATGAAATCATTGGAGAAACGTTTCGTATTCCTCAAAAAGTCCCTATTGACACACCTCCTAAGAACATTTCTATCAAATATCTCAATTTTGTTCGCCACTGTCCGAAATGTGGTGAACCATATTGGGAAGGCGTAGTTTCGTAATAGTTTTGTTCTTCGAGGAAGATATTTACTATTCAGTGGTTTTGACATCATGGCGACAATTTTCTTGCATTTTGACAGAAGAGCTATTCCAAGATTATTTAACTTAAACAATTTGTCAAATGTTACCCCTAGGTAGGCTCTTACTTTCAGGTAAAACAAATCTTGGGCATTTTTCCGAGGCATTTCTAATACAAATCGCCTCGAATTTTGTTGTATTTATTTGAATGCCCCACACCCTATAAAAGTTATTAATGACTGCAAGGTGTTTGGAAACTTTATTTAGAGCTGAGGTAATAGATAGATTGCACGCAAAAATAAAACAATCATCAGCGAACAATATTAGCTTAGACTCTTCTTCTTCGTGAGGAAAATAGTGAAGGTAAAAATTAAAAAGATACGTTGCCAATACACTGCCCTGCGAGACGCCACTTTTAACAATTCTTAAGTCCGAGCGAGTATCACTTAACTGGATAGAGAATTTTCGATCTGAGAAATAGCTGATGATTAGCTTTACTAAATAAAGGTCTATACCCAATCTTGCCAAATTGTATAAGATACTCTTATGACAGGCTGTGTCGAATGTCTTTTGTATATCCAGTGGATTCTTTATTCCTCAAGTTACGTGTGACATCACTATGAAACATAATAAGGGCATGTTGCGTAGTGTGTGATTGTCGAAATTCAAATTGGAAGCAAGTTACTGGATCAATTACCAGTTCTTTTTCAAGTTTTCGTTTCAAAATGTGTTCAAACAATTTACCCAGATTTGACAGTAGTGATATGGCCAAAAATCCTCCAACCTTTCACTATTTGGGTACATTTTTAGTGGTAATATTTTTCCAATCTTCCAGCACGATAAAATGTATCCGTTGTTTAAACCATTGTTAAAAATTTTAATTTATAATTGTAATGAAGGGTCTGGAAAACTGTTTTATTAAAAAATTTGATATACTATCAATTCCTGAAGATTTTTTGTTGTTCACGGTATCTATAATTTCTTTGACTGTGTTAAGTTTTACAAAATGTAGAGTATCCGCGTTTTCCAATCATCGTTATCGAAAGAGGAAATTGAGGGGGTACGTTTGAAACAGATAAGCTAACACGTGTGCCGAAATGTGCTACGGGTCTCTCTAGTTGTTTTTCAGTATACACCGATTAATAAAATCTCGAGAAAGCTGACATTTATCGTGGTCGTCTACTACGTTTCTATTATTCACACATAGTTTGTCACAAACTTAAATGCAGAGGTGCCTGTGTTAACTTTTTCAAGACGTTCAGCCTGCTCAAAGTTAACCAATTCTTTTATTATTATTTTGAGTAATTGAATTTATTTTAAAAGTATTTTATAATCTTGGCCTAGTTGGTTTCCTGCTCTGTGGTAAATATTCTTTAAATAAGTGTTTATACGAAAAAAGTTTCCTATTCTGTCAGAGATTTGGATTTTGTCACTTTTAATTTCTGTTCTTTCTGAGCGAGAGTTTGTAACTGAATTACAAATTAAAGTGAATTCATGGATTAATTGCTCAATTTTCTCATTTCGTAGATTTCTATTATCTGGAGGCATCATGCCAAGAGAAGCATATTACAAGTCTCGTTTGAAATTGTGCCAATTTGTGACTTAAATGATGTAAAAACTTTAGGATACTAGACAACTGAGTCAAAATTTTCGAATTGTAGCTCCATCTTAAAAGGGAAATGATCTGAGGAGGTTGGCAAGCTGGAAATTTTAAAGTTTTGTGAATCTCTGGTCAAAAGATTGGAGCTAATCAAAAAATGATCGAGATATGATGAGCCATTTCAAAAAACAGGTGTAGCTGACATTTTGACTAAATCAATACATTGATCTTTCAGTTTTCTACTTGATCTCCCCAGGATGGGTCTCCTCCGATTACAACACCATCAAAATTTTTCGATGCGTTTAAAATCTTAGATAGTCTAACACAAAGGTACAATCATATCAATTTTAACAAAGGTACCAAGAAAATTAATGTCATCGATGGAGACTCTACTAAAGGAAATTGAGACTTTTATAGAAATTTCCATACCAATTGCAGAACTGTCACACATGAGGTTGTAACCATAATGTTTAAAATTACATCTGCCACGTAGATGACTTTCCTGTATGAAAGTGATTTATACTTTATTGCGGTACAATATATTTCGTAACTCTATACGTTGACTACAACGACTACAAGTGCGCGGACATTGTATGATATGAAATTGAGATTTGTACGGCTCACAAGATTTCCGTACTTTTGTTAGATGTCTCATAAATTCATTTTTAGCTTCAACCTTTGTCATTTTTGTACAAAATATTCAATCTCTTGCTGCAGAGTCAATTATTCAGGCTCCATAAAATACTTTGCCTGCTTTAAAAATTCATTCACAATAGGAAGTTTACCATTTTGTTGATTTGTGGTTGTAGGAAGACTTATAAGATAAGAAGACTTGTATATGAAAAACCGGGGGTAGATGGGAGTACTTAATTACCCTATTTATTTATTAGCAGCTGTTAATTTTCTTTCTTGTGCTTTGTTCATTCGCGCTCTTTTAGTCGAAAGATATTTTTGGTATACATACGTCCTAAAAATGAAAATATAGCATCCCAAATGGTTAGAATAAGACAAATATTGGTTTTCGTAATAGAAGCGCATGTATAAATGCGAATCAAAAAGTACTACTTTCTTTGCGATTACCTGCTATATATCCTTAATATTGATATTTGCTAAAGTTATCCAAATATTTCGAAAATTGGTTACAGAATCGAAGATTTTACAATATGTGACAATCTTTCCTTTAATTCAAGCAAGAACTCGCTAAGCTGACATATGTCCTTTTTCTTAGAAACGTTGTAAAAATAGAATAAGTTATCATAGATATATAAAAATTTGTACATTATTTTCTACAAATACAACAAGACTAAATACAAAATGTTAACAAAACTTTTGTAAGGACATGTATACCTCTCATATATACTAAAAATCATAGTTAAAGCTACAAAACTGGTCAAAAAAATGACATAAACATTAAACAATTGCTGTATTAACATATTTGTATTACAATCAATGATAGGATTTGTTTACGTGTCATATGTCTTTTATCTAAAAAACGCTTTATCATATAAAAATACCCAATTTTCATAAAGTAATGTAAACTAGCAGATTTCAGCCCTCGAAATTCGAGTGCAAATTCTATGAAATTTTATTTTTTCATTAAATAAAGACCCTAAAGGTATGCTAATCAATTATAACCAATTCACAAATCAACACAAAAAACAAACTCATATTTATTACAAACACATTAACAAATTTAATAAACGCACACATAACATTGTATAATTTTCTGTATGTGTTAGTAGCAACTTTAAATGCAGTTTACTCAAAATAAAGGGAAAAATTAAAAAATCTGTAAATTTGCAAAACGGCTAAAAAGGAATACCTTTCAAATAGTATACGTTTGGTCAAAATCGGGATAAAATGGTAGAACAAAACAGCGGTCACAAGAAATCGGCTAGCCTATTAATATTGTAGATATGTTGAAAAACATATATTCAAAGCCATTATAATATCCTTTCTCATAATTTTTTAATATTTTATATATTGCTGACAAAACTTACTTAAAACAAGCTAGTTAAAAAAAATTAACAAAAAAGTCTTGATGTTTGAGTAAATGTTTCTCATTATAAATTATATATAAATAATCTAACCCATAAAAACAATGTTTTTATTAAAACTCTTTCTTTCCTTATGCATATGAGTCCTGAATCTCTCCGTGACTTTGCGTGACTATTTTAAAATTAATCTGTGGTCACAGCAAGTCTATGGACCAAGTTTCAGATTGACTGGATGAGGGGAAATGGTGTTTGACTGTGCGTAACTATGTCAAAGTTAATCTTTTTTCACAACAAGTCTATCGACCAAGTTTCAGATTGATCGGATAAGTGGAAATGTGTTTTAAATTACTCCGTGACTATGCGTGACTGTGCGTGACTCAGTCAAAGTTAATCTTTTTTTTACAGCAAGTGTATGGACTAAGTTTCAGATCGATCGGATGAGGGGAAATGACATTTAGATCACCCCGTGACTGCGCGTGACTATGCGTGACTGTGTGTGACTACCCCAGAAATAATCTTTAGTCACAACAAGACTATGGGCCAGATCAATTGGATGAGGGGGAATAGGGTCCACCCACGACAGACAGACAGAGAGTATGAGTTAAAAGAAAAAGTTTAAAAAGGAAAATGTTTTTATTTAAATTAGATTTTTTATAAGCAATTGTTAATAAATAGGTTTTTTTTTATCACATCTGGAAATAGTTTCGGAAGTTCAAGGTAACATCAAACAAATAAATGAAAACAAGGCATCATCACTACCTGATTCTTCCCAAACCCCATTTTCGTTCAACGAAGAATTTATCTCATCTTCTTCTATTATCTCGTCTTCTGCATCAACATTTCCTTTCTGTATATATTTCTCAATTTCTGTAGCGACCATTTTATTTTAATCTTACTGATGTTTCTCTTTGATGATAACATCGGATCTGAAGACAGCAGCAATTTAATTTGTATAGCTATTCAATTTTAAATATAATAAGGTCGTTCATGTTTTTAGAAATCGGTTAAATAGATGCTTATTTATTTCACATATACAGTAGCTTTTCTAAAAATCTGGAGTTTCATGCAGAAACTGATTAACCCATTTAGTGTAAAATTGTCTTAAATTAGCACCCTTTTGAAAAGCTTTGGCACAATACACGAATACTTAATTAATTTTTTACTGCTTCTTGAATCTTATTCATAACTTAAATGCTATTTAACATAATTTCAAGCTAAAGTTGAATACTAAACCCTCTTAAATGCGTAAAATTTAAGTAAAAATCATGAATTTAGGCGTAACAAAAAACGCATTTTTTTTTTAATTTGTGGTAAAAACATAGGCACTAATTTTTTAACGATCTATTAGATAACATTATGAACTTACAAAATAAGGTGGGAAAAAATTTCTAATTTCATATAATTTTTTTATATTCCATCAAACTGCACTAATTTTTGTATTTTCAGCAAAAACAAAGTGTTTTTCGGAGCAATAAAAACTAATTATTTTGTTAACATATACTAAAATCTATATTTTAATCTAACCACAAATATATTAAAGTAATTAAAAAAAATTAGAACCAGTTTTTAAAAATATGTATTTTTAAGAATTATTTTCGTGAAACAATTAAAATCTATTTTTCTGTTATGTCATTTTTGCATAAAATGTGCTGAGTTTAGCGCGCTCTCGTGACGACAAAAGCAATCAGACCAAACGTATTTTTCATATTTATTTGAGTCACTTTATTATCTTTCAATAAATCTATCTTTAATCGCAATTTTAGACAACAATTTTTTTTGATTTCTGTCCATTGTGCGTCGCCTCTAATTTACTAACCAATTATTTCACGTTTACATTGTACAGTGTAATGGAGGGACATAATGGCTTTTTAGCAAAATTGTCAATTCTTTCATTTGCATTAATTTTTTTTACAGTTATTGTTGTTGCGTATGTTGCCGCTGTCAGCTTCTATTTCCAAGTCTGCTAGGGGCGCAAACGGATTTGGTAAAAAAAAATGATGGAGGACTAGTACCATCACCCAACCGTAATTTTGTTACATCAAAATGTTTAGGTGAAGTTGAAATGTCATATCTCCTCCTTTCACTGCAGCATTTTCATCTTCGGTTTCCATTGGACCAGAATTAACAAATGTATCACTAACGTCCATGATACGTCAAATTAATAAGTTATATTTTGTTAAAAATATGCAAAAATTCGTTATATTTTAATTTATTATTATCCGCAGAACCTATCGCATTTTTTCGCGCATTCCTGTCTTAGAAACTGAATATGCTTAAAATTTTTTAATGAATCGAAATTTGTATATCTATTTAACCAATGAATTCCTTGGAAACTCTACTAACAACATTGTCATATTTTACCTTCGCTTACCAATGTGACTGGAAATAATTTCATGGGAACAACTGCTAATAAACATAATTAACAAATTATATACGATATACGATAACAATAATTGTATGTTTTGTTGCATTGTATTTATATTAAAACGGAAATGAAGAAAATTGGTCGAAATAAAATAAACTGACAGATGAATAAATGGAGTTCTAATTAAATGGTTTGATGTGGAAACTATTATCACAATAGTGCATATAAAATATTGAGTATTGCACTGATAAATATGGGGGATTTCATGTCAAGTGCAGTAACTTTTGAAACCAATGTCTTCCGATCGGGATGAAATTTGCACCTAGGTTAGTCCTATTGGATAGTAGTTTAGACACAATTTTTCAACAAGATCAGTCAAGAGCTCTCTGAGTTAGAGGGGATCAAAATTTGACATTTTGGCCAAACAGGTGTTTTTTCTCATCCATGTAACTTATTACCTATTGTTCTTAGAAAATTTTCTCCCAAATAGTTTAGAAAGCTATTTCTTCAATATTTCGGAAAAAAATACTTAAAAAAAAAATTTTTTTTTTGACTTTTTTTTTGCTAAATTAAAGCATTTTTTGCCTTTTTTTTTCAAAAAGGGCATTTTTAGATTAAGAGATAAAGAGCTTTTTGGTCGCTTAGTGGGATGGGAATGGGATATCTATCAAAATAAATGTTTTGTAACTCAAGACAACGGTTTTTCAATTTTTCACAAATGCACTATTTTGAATTTTTTCCTATTTGTGTCTAAAACCTTACAAATAAAACTTATACTGAGAAACTGGACAAACTAAACTTTCCGAAGGTATATAACATACCTAACTAAAATTTTGTACGCTCGATACTGTAATACCCAGAATATGTTAACCTTAGGAAAAAAAATCGCTTTTTTTCTATAGAAATGTTGAAAAATTATTTTTTATTTATTTTTAATAATAATTAAATTAATGTATAATAATAATAATATTAAAAATAAAAAGATAAATAATTTATTAAAATTTTATCTTAATTGCATTAGATCCATTCATATCATAACTATTTTATATTTAATTTATTGTAGCTGATGAAGTATTTAAGTTTTGTCACTTTTTAAAAATGCAATCTTTCATCCAGCTTATTTGTCGAATTTATTTGCTGCTTTTTTCGCCAATCCTTTCCTGGCGTTACTAGGTTCAGCTGTTGATTTCGCTGGTGTTTTTTTTTTTTTTGACTTTTGAAAGAAATCGCATTGAGTAGAGGCAGAAAACTTCTTCATCTCGAGTCTTCCATCGACAAGCGGTATAAAAGCATGGTATTGAGCGGTGCCATCGATTGTTATCGCAGCATCGAATCTGCTCTTTAGTGTTTTCAATGTTTCCTCATAATCCTCTTTGCTACTAAAAACTATTTTAGTTTCTTTACAATAATTCTTTGTGCAATGGAATAAAGCAGTCGCATCTAAGATGCGATCTTGATGAGAGCACTGGAGGCTATACTTCGCTGCATTTCTTTTAAGGTTTGCCCCAATACCATCACATGCTCCTTTACCATGAGCAGTAGGATGAAAATGCCACTCAGCTGGCATTCCAAAATCTTTTTCATGAGCCATAAGATTCGCGAAGCTACTTTTGTTTTTAAAATGATGACAAGCTCCGTCCGAAACGTAGTATACCTTCTTTACTGTAAATTTAAATTTTAGATATTTTAGTATTCTCTTCTGGTACTCATGCAACGGTATCATGTTTTAAATCGTCGGATATGATTGCCATACTTTTGTGTTCCAGTTTTTCATCTTTCATGTAGTAAATAACTACTGTGAATATAGTTGCTTGGTCGTTATTGAAGTGGAATGCTTGTATAGCATCCTGAAGAACATATTTATAGTTTTCTGCGAAATCATATGAAATAACGAATTCACCAGACTTCAAATGTATCTTAAAATCCTTGAAGAATGATCATTGCTCTTTGACTAAAAAGTCATGGGTTCTCAAGTTTAGCAATCCTGTATACATTTCTTCCACAAAATCATCCACATTTAAAATGATTGTTTTCAATGTGCATCTGTCAGTCTGAATCCAAGAATCAAATTTGACCTCCTCTATATATTCTCGATCTAAAGAGTTGATTAAATTTTCTTTGATGAATGTGGTTTTCGGGTAATTGGTACATTCACCTAAGTGGCAAGAAGTTGTTGCATTAGGACACATAGTCAATTTAAGGCAATCGCGGTAATCGTGTAAATCTTCTGCCGAATCATCTGTTAAATACTTTAATTTGATTTCCTTCAACAGCAGTTTAACATTTTCATGGTAAATGTAAACGCTTCCTGCCAAAACGCAATGTTTTGGCCTCATTTGGGTAAATTTCGTGAAGCCAATTTTAACATCCTCGTGTTCAGACTGAAATGTTGCAAATAACTCTTTCAGGTTACAGAGAACCATTCTCTTCTGTTATGTTATGAAGGTATGTTACATACCTTCGGAAAGGTTAATTTGTCTAGTTTCTCAGTATAAGTTTTATTTGTAAGGTTTTTCACAAAAATAGGAAAAAATTCAAAATAGTGCATTCGTGAAAAATTGAAAAACCGTTGTCTTGAGTTACAAAACATTTATTTTGATAGATATCCCACTCCCATCCCACTAAGCGACCAAAAAGCTCTTAAAGGAAAAATCCTAAGCTTTTTTATGAAAAAAAATGCTCTTTTTGAAAATAAAAGCAAAAAATGCTTTAATTTCGTAAAAAAAAGTCTACAAATTTTTTTTTTTTTTTTAAGTATTTTTTTCCGAAATATTGAAGAAATAGCTATCTAAACTCTTTGGGAGAAAATTTTCTAGGAACAATAGGTAATAAGTTACATGGATGAGAAAAAACACCTGTTTGGCCAAAATGTCAAATTTTGATCCCCTCTAACTTAGAGAGATCTGGACCGATCTTGTTGAAAAAAACCTTGGTGCAAATTTCATCCC
Source organism: Cordilura impudica (assembly GCA_963682025.1). NCBI lineage: Eukaryota > Metazoa > Arthropoda > Insecta > Diptera > Scathophagidae > Cordilura > Cordilura impudica. Next base: position 148,692,882 of record OY821518.1, on the reverse strand, counting down.
TATCGGAAGACATCGTTTTCAAAAGTTGGTGCACTTGACATTAAATCCCCCATATATATTTCTTATTTTTCAAAACTCTGAACTCTGTAAAACAATAACGTCTTTAAATTCTAAGACGAATCGGCACGATAGATAAATACGATAAATAGTGAAACTAATTTCAGTTAAAACAAGTACGAATGTTTAATTCGGATGTGTCGAATATTTAATATTCTCAAACCGTGTTCTAAGCATAATATTGTAATCGAAGTTGTAAACATTAAGAGAAATTAAAGGCTAGATTTGAAATTTTAATGACAAGATTTTTAGGTATTTTTCGTGCTTTATTAATTGAAAGCAATTATTTAATGCAGCAGTGAGCAAAAAATTAAATGCATACATATAATTACATTCTTGTTTGTTTGTTTATCAGAGCAGCATACACATTGTTGTTTGCTTGAGTGTTTAGACCAGTGGTGTTCAAAAATAAAAATGTAATTGTATTGGTGAGGAAATGAGAATTCCACTGTAAGAAATGTTTAGTGGGTTAATAGCAGTGTTAGTCTTTGTATAAATTTATTTTTTATTGAAAATATGAAACTGTTAATGTTGTGTGTAAAACTGTTTTAAATAAAATTTTTGAAAGAAAAAAAATAAATACATATATACATTAGGCTGGCTTTTTTTTCATTCTATAAAACACAAAAATTGTAGATTTTTTCAATCAATATAAATGATTTCATTGTATTGACATATTAAAATAATATCCTTAATATGTTATCCTGTTAAAAAAAAATTAAAAAATACGTAAACTTTTTGGAAAGAAAAAAAAAATACATTCAATGAATGAATGAATGAACGATTAGACTCAAATTTTAAAAATTATATCAACTTTTATAATAAATAAATTCGTTTTTTTAATAATTCTATTAAAGACTTTTACAGATCTTGTATTATAAATTTTTCAATATTTATTCTTTCGCGACAATTGCGTATTAGTAAAACATATTATTAAATTTACAGAACTTAATGCGTTACATTGTCTAGAACTAATAAATTTTAAATCTGAAAAAAAAAATGTTCACAATTTCTATTTGTCGATCTTGGTTTCCAATTTGATCAACGATTCTTATAATTTTTCAACAAGAATTTGTTTTTTTAACTCTTTTTTTTAACTCAATATCTCTGTCTGTTGTGGGGCAACCCCATTCGCCCTTATCCAATTGATCTGAAACTTGGCCCATAGTCTTGTTGTGATTACAGATTAATTTTGGGGTAGCCATGCATAGTCACTCACAGTCACGGAGTGATCTAAATGCCATTTTCCCTCATCCGATCGATCTGAAACTTGGTCGATAGACTTGCTGTGAAAAAAGATTAACTTTGACGTAGTCACGCACAGTCACGGAGAAATTCAAAACTCATATGCGTAAGGAAAGAAGGAGTTTTAATAAAAACTTTTAATCAAACAGCTTTTCTTTTCCATTTAAATAATTTTCCTTACATGTTTTATAACAAATTACCAAATACATTTATACTCATAAAATATTTTTATTATATTACTATTAATTTTTTTCAGTGCATTAAAAAAAATCAGCATACATCCGCAATTGTCCTATGAAATGAACAGCACTGGTTTAGACGTACAAAAAATCTACAAGCAAGCCAAAATGTGTGTATGTATATGCATAACTGATACATTGATACATACATATCTATTCCAGTGGTGGCCATCAAGAGAATTGAGTTAGTAATAGTGTTCATGAGCATGTGTTAGTTGTACTACACTGATCGAAATCCATGGACGTAACACAATGCCGGTATTAAATGGTTTTGTGTAGATTTTGTATGAATGTTTATATGAATGCATAAAAGGGAAAATAGTTGAGTTAACGAAGAATATGGTAAAATTTTAAATATAGTTTGTTGTTTTAAAATTTTAAATCTTACATTCTGAAAATGTAAAACAAAATGTGAAGAACATTTAATCTCTTTTATCCATAAGTTCGAAGTTTATTAAATCAAATAAGAAATAAGAAGTAATTAATTTCTTTAAAAAACAAAAAAAAAAAAAAACACAAAATAGCAGAACTTAAAAAGATAAGAAATTTCAAAGGTTATTAAGTGGTATGTTACCAAAAACTAAAAAACTTACCAGCCTGCAGTAACTGGATATTTTTAAAATTAAAAAAAAAATGCATAAGAGATAATGTTGTCAAATGGAGGCGACGCGTCGCGACGTATGTAATTTATAGAAAATGTTTAATTTATAGTTTATCAAGTCTTCGAAATTTTCTCAACATTTTTGGTTTCTTTTAAACAATTATTCTCTGTGTACCTATTAAAAAATATATATATGAATTTCAAAAGGCAATGCGACATAGACCTGCTTTGTTCAAAAGCTTTCATAAGACTAAATGAAATTGTTGTTTACTTTTACTCTTTGGTGAGTATTTTTGTTTTCGTTCGGCTGTATACATATAAGAAGCCGAGCACCAGCGTGTTTGGTACGGCCTTCACTGATTCTATTCACACATGTTCTGTTGCGTTTAAACATGTTTCTTATTTTTAATTTTTTATATGAAATCTTATCGGAGTATCTCTACATTTTCATACATCATTTCTCACCAATTTGGTCTAAAGGCTCCAAATTCAATGCCAAACGGCTGCAGATTATGACGAACATTATTAGCCTAAGTAGAACGACCTACTTGACCTATTACGGACAGGAGAATGTTTTCAACAGACATACAGACAGGTAGACATATAGACAGACACACAGACAGACAGACGGACATTGCTACATCAACTTCTCCATTTGTAAGGATCAAAAATATATATATATAGTTTATGGGGTCTCCGGAATTTATTTCGATGAGTTACAAATGGATTGACAAACTGATATATAAATAATTATATATTATAAGTATATAAATTTAAAGTTAAAGTTCAAGTAATACTCGTATGATTCTATTAATTGGATTAAAATTCAGCTTCTATATTATATAAAAGAGTTACTAAGATAACTTGTGAAAATATATATATTAGATGCTGGTGATGCTATTTTAGCCATGTGCAAATTGAGAAGTGAATGGTAAACACATATTAAGCGGTTAATTCAATAATTGTAATTATTCATAATTACTAGTCGAGGAATTGGTAATTCAATTAACCGAATTGAAAATACTATTTTGAAAAGAATGAAGATGCAATCCTGAACCCATAAACCCCTACTGTTCTTGATAACATCTTCTAAACATACGTCACTTTTGGCAAATCCGATTATGGATCTGCCAATGTTTGTGCCGTTTTATATACATTTCAAAAAAATATCATTTGTGTTCCCTTGCACCTACGGTAGTCCGAAGGTATTAATAAATATAATGTAATGCACGTATATCTATAATGTTTGATCAAAACTCATTATAAAAGTTATGATTTTGATCGGGATCTCAATTTAATTAAAACCAATTATCATTAGCATAAATATTAAACAACAAATCATTATAAAATCGATTAATATGTTGAAAGAAGAGCGGAAACTTATACCACTGGGAATAGAATAGTTACACAAACATACACACACAGGAGCATGAATATGCAGAGTAAATGCTTGACTTGCATGTCATGCTAAAGAAAGTTCTATGCTCAACTCAATGAGAAAAACCTGGATACTAAATAGTAGTTACATGGCTGTTACGTCAGTTTTAGTTACGAGTATTTAATGCAGTTGACTATAGAGATGATTATGCGATATTAACAGCTCCACCCCACAACGTTGATACCTGCTACAATGTTCGTCGATACCCTGTGGTACTTATTGCCTATACACATACAGTGTCCATGGGCACTGTACTGCATAACCAGTTTGAGGTGGATGGACGCTAAAGGCAAATTGGCGCGTAATTTTTAATTTGATCATGTGTTATTGCATTCACTTACCATGCTTGTCTGCAGTGCCCCTGTTTTTTTGCACGTCACCGCGATGCAATGAGTTTGCGATACTATGGGCCAAAATTGAATCGATTCGAGGTTAATATATTGTCCATGTGTCTTAACCTAAAGCAATAAGTGACTACAAAAGAAAATATCACTAATCATGACTGATGGATTAACGAATTGATTAAATTGGGATTACGGAAATTCAATGACAAAACCAAATACATATACTGCTCCTTGAGTATTGAGTATTTAGTGGGAATGAATCCAGATCGATCAAAGGTTATAATTTGAGACTGTGGGTTCATCTTGGTGAGGAGCCAGATATAGAATTTTTAATTAGTTATTTTCGCATGATTATACAATCGGCCAACTCTTAATAGAGTTGTTTTGTAATTCAATTCAATAAATATTGAATTCGTTCAATAAATTTCATAAATTCATAAAAATAAATTCCCATAAACTCGTTTAAGGGGGTAAGATTTTAAAACCTTTTTTTTGCATTTCTCTTTCTGAATGTACAACATGTCGAGAGTGTTGTGTCAAAATTTCAAGTAAATCGGAGCAAAGCAAAACTTAAGAAGACAATTGTAAACAATTTCAACGTAAGTCATTAAAAGGGTCAATAAAATTTGAATAAATTTGGTTAAAACAAGTAAGAGTATTAAATTCGGCTGTGCCGAATCTTTGATACCCTCCACCTCGGTTTGAGTCTTGATAATAAATGTAAATGAAAAAGTAAACAATTTGTTAAACTTAATACCAAATTATTTCAGCAAATTCTTTGGGTTGGTTTTCTTCTTTTCTATTATTTCGGATTTATTTCGGTGTTTGCTTTTTGGTCATCGTGGTTGCTGATCGGCATGCATTTTGGTTATATTTAATTTTTTTATTTATATAAAAAAGTTTTTTAATTAAAGCAAAATATTTTCACTATATCATGATTTTTATTTATGTATGACGACATTTCAACCTAAAAATTTAAGTTTTTATCGATTGGATAAACAACACAAAAATGGTTGTCGTTTAGATAACAACAACAGCTGACTTTAACAATAGCGAATATCGTTTCAAAATTTTACTGATAATTTTTCAATTTTCTTTTTTTTTACAATTCGACTATCGTTAAAAGAAGTTACTGAATCGCGGTACTGAAAAGTTATTAATATCTCCTGAATGGCAATATTTTTTTTAAATGTAAACATTTTTAAATGTAAAGATATTTCTAAATTTAAAATTATTATTTCCGACGTTTTGATATGATTTTCTGAAACTCAATTAATATTTTCTAATTTATAATTGGAAATTTTATTTTCAGTTTTTATTATAATTGATATTTTCTTAAATTTGAATGGAAAATTTAAAAAGTGAAATTTTGTATTTATGTGAATAATAATGCTTTATTAATTATAAACAATTTTTAAAAATTAGATGTAATCGCAATCAGATATTTTATAGGTAAAGCAGAATAATAATTCTATATAACTATGTAGAACTGTTTTGTAAGCAAAAAACTCATTGACGAACTCGGTAACTCTATTTTGTAAAGACAACAAAAAGTTAACCCCCCAATCTCACATCACACTGAAATTGTAAAATCGTTGTGTACGTATTATCAACGAAAAATTGTTCGAATTAGTCGAATCCATCGCCATTAAATTTTATGCTCAAACATCTGACTGCAATCTCATTTTTAAAATGTTGTCGAAGCGTAAACTTGAAAACATTTGTATACTTCTCTCTCTTATTTTATTTTAAGTAGAGTTACCAAGTTTATTATACAGGCACATGTTTGAGGGAAAATGTTTACATTTATTATTATTAGTATTATTTTAATAATAGTTAATAATATTTATGCTCTATAATTAACAAACTTGCGTTTTTGTATGCGCATTTCAAAAAATAAATCATTATAATAGATTTAACAAGTTAAAACTTTAATTACAATTTTACAGAATCCAGTAAATTTGCATTAAATTTATAACAGGGTAACATTAATCATCGTTAGTGTCTGCCACTATTCGCACGAAAAATTTGGTGCCATTAGTGTGACCACTGCGGAAAATGTGTGTGTATTAGTAAAAAAAATGTGAGAGTATTGAGTTTTTCGAACTTGCAGTGTGATGTGAGATTGGTGGGTAATATGCCAAACTTATGTTCATATTTGTAAAAGAATAATGAAAAAACGTATGAAATAAAAGACCAACCCGTGTATACTCTTAACATTGTTCTGTATGATATCTGGTTGAAAATATTAACATTCATGTTAAAATAGAAATAACTATTGCAAAGCTAATTAGAACAAACAAAAATTATGGCGGCATCTACTGTGGCATAGTCACGCTGAGCAAAATGAAGTGACACTCTGTTATACAAAAGAAATGTATTTTCCCCACAACAAAATACTGCAGAATTTTATGTAAATAAAATAACCGATTTATTTCTAACATGCAGTTACTATGAATATACATACATACATATATATAATATATGTACATTATTTGTATTATATAATATGTGTATGTATGTATATTTAAATATTACACACAAAAAATACAACATCAAACGTTATTTTTGTGTTTTTCTCTTTAAATAAATTAATACATAAATTTTTTTGCTAAATTTACATTTGGGCAATTCACAACAGGTGTTGTATATTGTATGTTGTATTGAAATACACAATACAATCATTTGTTGTGAACACTCAGTTGTATTTTCATATTGTAAAACGCTTTCTTTAGTAATTTTCGATCCAACGAGGAAAGATCGCTTCGTCGCTTCTGCTATTTTGTATAAGAGAAAACACTTGTCAGTGTTTGCTTTTTGGTCGTGAGATGTACCCTGGAGTTTTAGTTACGTACCTCTTGCATTTTAATTTATAATGAAAAAAAAATGTTAAATGTTTTGGTTGGTACTGAAAGAGAAAATACATACTAAAAATATAAACATTAATTTTTATATAAATAAACTTATCGATGTATTTGCGTTATTTGCCATATTTTATTTTATAATTATTTATGCTGATAATATTGTATGTATTTGTTTTTTCTTTTTCATAAAAACTGGCATTCACTTGGAACTGATATGTTATGATACAATATACAACATTTACTAAACATAGCAAATGAAGTTGGATCGTGTATCAGATTTTTCAGTGAAAATTACCAACAACAATTTTACACTATTGTAAAGTGATACACGATACAAGAGATACAACGATACATTACCCATTGTGAATTGCCCAATTGTTTTTTTTATTAACAACTAGGTATTTTAGCATTATTTGCTTTAGATGTTGGTGAATTTTTACTCCCTTTATATTAACTCGTAGTGTCTGCTTGTCGAAAAAATTTTGGATCGATTTTAACCACTTTCCCGTGACCCAATCGATCTGAAATTTTGCAGGCAGGCTTGTGGCAATGACAGAAATGATCTAACATATTTTTTTAGTGATGCCAAAACAATGGAAACTTTTAAATTTTTCTACCAGAGTTGATAAAAAAATGTACAAAGGGTTTGTTTTTGTTATATTATTACCATAACGACCACAAAAACAACAAGTCCAGCTATGAAAACAATGCAACATTTAGAATAACAACAAGAACAATATAGAAATATCATGTTTTTTTTTATTTTTTTTTACTTTTTCAGAGATTTCCCTGGACCTGTTCCACCGATTTTAATGATTTTTGAAGTAGAAATCTTTCCATGAATTTGGTGAATCATTCTCACTAAAAATGATCACTGTAGCTGCACTATTGAGGGCGTGATCGTGACAAGAACAACATAGAAAATTATTTTTTTTTCAAGACTTTTTTAGTTCTTCATTCAAATCTCGGGCCCTAATCGACCGATTTGGACGATTTTAAATAGCAAATTTCTCAGGATGTTAGTGAATCATTTTTATGTCAACGAGTACCCTAGCTGCCGGATTGATGCCGTCATCGTGATTTCCACAGACGGACAGACGGACATCGCTATATCAACTCCGGTTGTTATAAGGATCACAAATATATAAATTTTATGGGGTCCAAAATTTTTTTTCTAATTATTACAAACGGAATGACAAACTTATATATACCCTCTGCACACTGGAGTGGAGGGTATAACAACTCTACAACAGCAACAATGAGTCATATGTTTTTCAAATAGGAAAAAACTGTTTATGTGTTAGTTTCGGTCATTCCCCAGTATGCATTGAAATATTATTTCGCCAATGTTGGAGAAAAGTTAAGTTCTTAAATTGATGTGAAATGTAATTCTCAACTTGGGTTGAACAATTTTTCTCCTTGTTTGCTTTCAACTTGACATCAAGTTGAGACTTAACATTTTTTCCAATCTTTGGGAAACATTTTTACTCTCAATTGGATATCCAACACTTTTCTCCACTTGAGACCAAACATTTTTTCAACTTGAATACGATTTGTGTTAAGTCTGAGATATTATTTAAATATGTCATAAATAATAAATTAAATTAAAAAATGCCAAAAAAGTACAAATAAATCATTGATATATTTTTAATTATTTCTGCTTTTTGTCAAATTTTTCAAAAAATGTACAACTAATTAATTCATTTATTTTTAATTCTAGATTTTAAAAAATGTACATAATATGTACATTTAATGTTAAATATGTACATAGTAATGTTAAATATATAATGAAATTAAATTGAAAATTGAAACATTAAAAAAAGTAATTGTTTTCATTTCTAAAATTAGTATAATATTTTTTAATATGGCAATTCCGTACCTTCCATTTGATACCGATTGGAAATATTTCTTTGCTATCAAGTTGAGAATCACAAATTTCTCAATTTGATAACTATGAAAATCGCCATATAAAAAATGTGCCTTTTAAGTTGAGAAGACTATATTCGAACTATTGAGGGCATTTGAGAATTAACGTTGGAGATTTGAAAAATGTATTTGATCTCAAATGCACCTCAACTTGATAGCAAACAAAAATGTTTAGTGGAACATTTATTGTAGGGTCGTTTGCACACACACAAAAAATAGAAAATAAATTGTCAATAAGCAAAGCAAGTGGCTTCGAAATTCGATGATGCCAGTTAATCATTTTTTGTTCACGCGGAATTTATAATTGGAGGAATTTTTTTCTCGAGAAATGTATTTTCCGTGAGAAAGAAATTCCTTGAGAATATTCATAATTGGGATGAATAACTTTTAATTGGAACTTTTTAGTCAGAATAAATCATAATTCTAGTTAGATATTAGTTAATATTTAATTAGAAAAAATATTGTGGTGGCATCTACGCAATTATTGAGGCAGTCACGGAAAAATTAAATGCAAGTCTGTTTTTTTTAATATAACAAAAATGGATTTTCCCTTTAACAAAATATGGCAGAATTCTTTATAAATGAAATGCAAAATGGAAAATCAATTTTGTGCTAATTCTTAACAAAATTAATAAAATATATATATGTATTATTATATTTATTAATATTTGTAATTTTATTTGACACAATTTCACACACAGTTTTACAGATCAACTGTTTTAATTAGAAAAAATATTTTGGTGGCATCTACGCAATTATTGAGGCAGTCACGGAAAAATTAAATGCAAGTCTGTTTTTTTTAATATAACAAAAATGGATTTTCCCTTTAACAAAATATGGCAGAATTCTTTATAAATGAAATGCAAAATGGAAAATCAATTTTGTGCTAATTCTTAACAAAATTAATAATATATATATATATGTATTATTATATTTATTAATATTTGTAATTTTATTTGACACAATTTCACACACAGTTTTACAGATCAACTGTTTTCAACTGATTTAGAAGTTTTCTGTTTTTGAAACAGTAGTGCCAATTTGTAATATTTTGTGATGTAATGAAAATCGCAGAATAATAAGTTAATACACAATAAAAAATATTAAATTTTTAAGTTTTATATACATATTGCAATAAAAAAAACTTTGGTAAATTTACATTGAAGATGGTCAGAAATGAATGAGAAAATATATATAGGCATTTCAGAAAAGCACATTTAATATTAAACTTTATGCACAAAATATATGGGTTTTTGTTGTTTCGAATTTAACTGTGGCTCTAAGTGAAAAGTTTTAGACCGATCGTATATTACATCTTGAGGATCCTCACCTAATATTTTCAAATATATTAAATTCTTTTTAACTCATTTAACCTCATTACGAAAATAGTAAAACAGTAAATATGGAAAATCCACGCACCTCAAAAAATTGTTTTCTATGAAATAAATTAAAGACATTTCATATTATACAATTTTCTTTCAAAAATGTATCAATTATTGCAAATTTGAAATTTGACATATAGTATTTGTACATATATTTGTATAGATTTCGCAGTATGAAAAGAACTATTATTTCTTTATATAGAATATATGTAAGTATTGCTCGCAAAAAAATGCAACATCATGAATGAAACACATAGACGACTGCTGGCAGCAGCATTTGTAGTCGTATAGTCAGCTACTTGATTTTTCTGAATACGACAGCAACATATAATACAAATGCTTTTTATTTAAATATACAATTACTTTTACTTATTTAAAATGCATTAGTACAACGTAAAAATAAATAAATTAGTTTAACGCCTTTTGATTATTAATGGAATTATAGCCTTTCATTTTGCGATTTTTTTTTTAAACAAAATAAAATATTTCATAGCACTAACTTCTTTTACATATTTTGTTATATTGTCAACACTATTTTTGTTTTGTAGCCAACAAAACACACTTGCAGTTTTTTTTTTCTATTTGAAGAACATATGACTGCCATTGTTGCTGTTGTAGAGTTGTTTTTTTTTTGATTTTGTTTCGTTAACTCTTTTGTATTAAAGCACCTCCAATATATGTATCCATTTTAGTTTGCAAATTCAGTATATTTATAATTTATTACTTACAGCAAAAAATAATAGAAACAATTTTATCAGTTATGCTTACGAAACTATATAAATAGACTTGAAGTTGGCTGCAAAAGCAGTAGCCTGTGTAAAGAACAAGTTAGCGACATGTAACTGTTACGTAACGTGTCAGCCTTTTTTTCACATGAAAAGTATTGGGACGTTCCGGTTACGTTCGGTAACTGTTTTAAATGATTTTCATGTAAAAAAAAACAACTGACTCGTTACGATTACGGGTAGAAAACATTGACCTTTTATATGTATTATAATGCTATGAATGCATTTATCTTTATTTTATTTTATTTATATATTCTTTTTTTTTTGTATTGTATATTATTTTTTTTTATTATTATTACTATTTCATTTAATTATTTTTTTCTTTAAATAAATTAATACATAAAAATTTGTTTTTTAAATTATTGGTGAACTTTTACTCCCTTTACTTACTGCCTTTATATTAACTGGTAGTGTCTGCTTG